>CM066259.1:2645561-2919438 GCA_033675135.1 Frankliniella intonsa
GAGAACAATGTCGAGGAGAGGAGGTGTAGCCCTGCAGGACCGGGGGTATGGCCCCACCCCGCCCCGCCCCGCCCCGCCCCACCCCACCGCGTATCACTACATTCCGCTTAGATAAGATGCCGCCCGCGGATCGCCGCCATCCGCACCACACTACCCGCAAAAAAAATAAAAAAAATCCTCTTTTTCTTCAACCTTAACATTTTGAGATTAGAACCAAAATTTAAGCCAAGCCGCTCACAGGAAAAAAAGGTAAAACCAGCATAGAGTGTAACAGTGCACTGGCCTATTGAGCTCTACGACATCGGGTTCCGAGTCCCCCTACTACACAGCCGCGGGTTCAATTAGACCTGCCCATTAAAACGGAGCCCTGCGAGGCCCGCCCCGCCCCGCCCCGCCCCGCCCCGCCCCGCCCCGCCCCGCCCCGCCCAGCCTGGTGATCCGACTGTTGTCGCGCGCGCCGCACCGGCCAAACCCTCTCACCGTTACCGGGCGAGCGAGGCGTGACCCCGCCCCACCCCGCCCCACCCCGCCCCGCCACGAGCGCGGGCTAATGCGGAGAATTAAATCCGTTTTGTAGCCGCGGCGGGGCGGGGCGGGGCGGGGCGGGGCGGGGCGGGGCGGCAGGGAGCATCCTCGCGATCGCAATCGACCTGTCGTCTCGTCTCGTCGCGAACACAGCCCATCATAATTGCTTATCCGATACAATTACTTTCGATACAATCGATCGCTGTCCGGTTGCGATTGCCGCCCTGCGATACCGTCGCGACCGCAGTCTGCCAGTGTCGCGCGCGCGCACGCCACTTGTAGGCGCGAGAATGTCCGTCAGTCCACTCGAACTCGTCACGGTTCGAAAAGTTCCCTATTTCACACACTTTGAAGGGAAGGCTAAGTGACTGTTCGCATTGCTCCTGAAAATCACAAGTAGCCGAAAACAAAATCAACTACACCCTGATTTTTTTTGAGGGGACACGGAAAACTTTGAGGAACTACTTCCCCACAATTTATTGAGGGAACCTCCTCAGATTTTAAGGAAAGACTCCTCAAAAAATGGAGGAATTCCCCTTTAAAATTTTGAGGAGACAACCTCAAAATGTGAAGAAGGTTGCCTCAAATTTAGGAGTTTCCTCAAAGTTCCCCCTCCCCCCACCCCCCCAAAAAAAAAACATATTTAAAAAAATTAAAAAATCAGGCGTTGTTTCTACCGTGTGACGAGGCCCTCCCCCCGGAGCCTCAGCTGGGTCTCAGCCGGGCCTCAGCCGAGCCTCAGCCGGGCGATAGTGCTATCTCCGCGTAGCGTTAGCGTCGTGACCCGCTAAGCCCCGCGAGGTCCTCCTCACCCTTTTTTCCCCATCTGTTTCGTCCTGCTCTGTTCCTCGGCCTGCTCCAGCAGCGGCAGCCTGATCCTCTCTCGTCTAGTTTGCCGTTACAAATGTTACGCCACGTGACGCGGCGCGGCGCGCGGCCGTGACCCCGCTGTAACATTATAAAGCGTTACGCCACTGGCACGCCGTGTCACGCTGTAGACACGGCAGCAGGTGAGGTGAGGAGAGCCCCATAGGTCGACCCGCGAGTTACACTTCTGCGCAGAATGCGCCAAAATGAAATGCCATCATGTCACGTTATATACAGTGCGTGGCCGACCGGTGGCCGCCATTTGCCCCGGGAAACAGAACACAGTGCCCGCCCCGCCCCACCCCGCCCCGCCCCGCCCCGCATATCTGGGCCGGAGCCAAGCGTGTACGGCAGGCTGGGCCGGGGGTGGCAGCAGGGCGGGGCGGGCGGGAGAAACACAGCTAAGCGCTCTGTGGCCGGCCTTGTACTCACAGGCAAGCTCTATCTAGCTTCCTGCGTGCCGGGTGGGAGGGGGCGGGGCGGGGCGACTCCCTGGGGAACCTCAACGCGCGGTAGGGCGAGAGGAGACCGAGGGGAGAACTCGGAATTTTGATGTACAAATTTGCTAATATCGTGAATTTTTCTGGGTTTTTTTCCTGATATTTTTTTTTTGTTAAGCTTTTCTGAATTTTTCTGAATTTTTTAAAATTGCAAGGTGCACAAAAATGACAGAGTTGTTTCCCTCTCGGAGGAGACACACCTCTCACGACGCCATGCCCAAATTTCGCGCGTTAAAAATGTATTGGAAGGGGACCGTTATGAAGTGATTCCTCCAGGAGGATGCCACACGCAGGCGGCCATCATCCTAGCCGAGCGGATACGCTAAACTAAAGGCATTGGGCGCGGCGTCCTGCGCGTCCTCCTGGAGCAGGTTCAGCCGGACAGGCTCCAGGCAGCCTCCAGTGGGAGCGGGATGGCCAGTAATTCATCGGAAAGGGGTCCAGGGGGCCGTGGCGGGGCGTGGCGGGGCGTGGCGGGGCGTGGCGGGGCGGGGCCACGGGACCAGTGATGCACATCGCCTACTCCCGCCTGGATTCCCACAGACTCTCTCGAAGACGTTATGGCCTCTCAGGCAGGAGGATTCGATGATATTCCCCTCTCAGTCTCTCCTTTTCTTTCCACCATGCCTTTTCTTCTTTTCGCTGCTGCTTGGCGCTGCCAGACGGCGGCGGCTCCGGCGCGGTATCCCTTGCAGCCCGGCCCGGCCCGCCTGCACGACACGCCGTCGGACCATTAACCTTGAGCCGCGCCCCGCCCCGCCCCGCCCCGCCCCGCCCCGCCCCGACTGCCGGGTGCTGTGCGGGCCTGACCACTGGAGCAGCGAGCAGCCCGGGCCCGGACCAGGCCGGCCAGGAACCATCACTCCTCCTCCAGCAGCAGCGAAGCCACGCGGCGGCTCGAAAAAAAATAATTGCATTATTTTCGCTTTGAGACTTTATTGCGGTCGCGCCGCAGCGCCTGGGCCGGGCCGCTTGGAGCCCCCGGCGGGGTAGGCAGACCCGCGAGACACGCGTGTCCGGCCGGGTGGCCTACCCTGCCGGGCGTTCGGCGCGGCCGGGCCGGGCCGGGCCCCCCAGAGTCCAGCTCAACTGGAGCGGAAAAATTAGCGACGTCGCTTTTGTTGCAACCCCTTCTCCTTCCAGTCGGCCGGCACAGGCGGGGGGCGGGCTTCCTTTCGGGCGGGGCGGGGCAGGGCGGGACGGGGCAAGGCGGGGCGGGGCGGGGCAAGGCGGGGCGGGGCGGGGCGCCAGCAGCACGCGGCTGTATCAACCTCGCCAATTTCGCGTTCGAAACGCGCAAGCACCCAAATTAAGCCGGAATGGGAATAAAGTGGTTAGCGCCGCGTGTTCGCCTGCACCCCCCCCCCTCTCTCTCTCTCTCTCTCTCTCTCTCTCTCTCTCTCTCTCTCTCTCTCTCTCTCTGCAACCTCGCCCCGCCTCAGCCTCAACCACTTCCCTTATCTAATGAGATATCCGCTCAATAATGCTGACCGGCCAAGCCGCAGTGAGGATGCCCTCGGCCCCGCCCCCCCCACCCCCCCCCACCCCACCCCACCCCGCCCCGCCCCACCCCGCGCCGGTGAGGTCTGCACGATCGGCTCAGGATGTCGTCGCCGGTGGCGTAGCTCGCGAATCAGCCGAGGAAGAACACGGCAAAAAATATAAATATATCGCTACCCTTGAGACTTATGTGTGCGGATATTGCACACTTGCGTGTGTGCGATTTAAAACAAAAATTCTTTAGGAAGTTCACCTTACACCGGAAGGGACACGTGTGCGAATGAAGATTCACACACCGACAAGTGTGCGAACATCACACACTTGTGTTTCCAGTGTAGTTGACTCGATAAAGGCGAGTAGATCCCCGCGCCCCGATGACAGGTATTGTTTCCCTCCCGACCACGTCATGCAGAGCGCCCCCCGCTTCCTCCCGAGGCGGGGCACACCGCGAGTACACTGCGAAAAACCAATAAATAAACACAGGCGTGTCTGCCTCGGCGGCCCGCCTCCGAGATTGATTTGTGTTTTCGCACTATTGTCGTTGTTACGAGAAAGGTGTGAGAGAGAGAGCGAGAGAGAGAGAGAGAGAGAGAGAGAGAGAGAGAGAGAGAGAGAGAGAGAGAGAGAGAGAGAGAGAGAGAGAGAGAGAGAGAGAGAGAGAGAGAGATGCTCCAGCCGCGACCAATGAGAGGAGGACTGTTAGCGTTATGAGTCGCTAGAAATAATGTCGGTGCTGTTTGCCCTCATGTTGCTCCTGCCTTCACCTCCAGCCCCCCCCCCCCCTGTATTCAATTCAAAGCCGTGGGATTCTTTTTCTCCAACGTACTTCCCCTCTCGTCGCGTTCTCGTTAGGGCGGCATATCAGCCTAACTAAGGGCTTATGGCCATTGGCGAACCCATCACTTACATCCACGTTCAAAACATTAAAAAAATAATAAAGTAAAACAAATGAAGAAAAAAATGGATAAATTAAAAGGGAAGCGGAAATGAGTGATCTATTCTCGGATCTATTATTGACCCGACATGAGTCAACAGCGGGGAGTATGAATGAGTCCTGCAGCACCGCCTGGCCTCTCTCCTGAGAAGGTTCCGTCTCGCCTTCTCTCTCTCTCTCTCTCTCTCTCTCTCTCTCTCTCTCTCTCTCTCTCTCTCTCTCTCGCTCTCCAGGGCCACGCGTCAGTCAAGTCTTATCCCTTACACTCCGTTCGGATTACATAACTCGATGTTTAAACGGGAGCGTGAGCGTGCCCGCCCGCGCAGGTCACCTCAAAATTTACATAATTTTACCAACCATTTTTTTTTTTTAAATACAAACACGTTTTTTTTTAAATTGATTAAATTCTCGAGTTTGCAACTCGACCTGACGCGCGGACGTAAGCATGTGCCACAGTGCGAACTGCCTGCGATGATCTCGAGACGATAGCGAAACAAACGTGAGAAAAGAACGAGAAATGGAATACAAGGGCCAAAGGGGGTTACGTTACACAAAATGAAAAGTTCGTCATTCTGCATATGGAAATCTGCTTGGGAAGTTTCGCCCGAATATATTATTATTATCTCTCTTTTTATTTTTTAAAGATGCACATGTGAGCAGCACCACCTATTTTCAGGTCCCCGAAGGGTGCCAATTGCTCACACCCGTGCCTCCTGAAGTTTTATTACACTTGAGAATTGTGGCGGAGCCAAGACTATCAGCTTCACGCTACGACACTAAGTTTCATCCCTCTAAGTTTTCGCGTAGTGGCGCAGAGCGCACGCGGTTACCTCAGTCACCGTTGATTTGCAAGTTTCCCTTTGGGGCATTTCGAGCCGTCATGACTGCAGTGCGTCGATACACTCTCGCTGAGGCCGCGTACCAACCGCGCGGAGGAGAGAGAGAGAGAGAGAGAGAGAGAGAGAGAGAGCGCGGACCGCGGCGGGCACGAGGCGCGACTACACACACTCTCCTATTGCAATTACCAATCGCAGTGGCAGCGCCGTCTCTCTCTCTCTCTCTCTCTCTCTCTCTCTCTCTCTCTCTCTCTCTCTCTCTCTCTCTCTCTCCTGTCTCCGCCCGCCCGCAGTACCAATGAATGGCGAGAGAGCTAGAGAAAGAGAGGATGCACTACGAGTCTGCAGGGGCCTGGCCTGCACACCGCTGCAGCTGCAGCTGCTGCCGGGCCGGCAGGTGGGGCACAGCACCTGCAGATGCTGAGGTGTGGTCACACAGGCACTCTCTCGCTCAGTGTCACACAAAGTTCCTGTCTCTCTCTCTCTCTCTCCCCATGCATTTCTCCCGATGGATGGCCACTCACCTCATAAAGAAAGAAGGACCGCTAAGCTCCGTGGGCAGCGAGACCGATGATGGGGAGATCCTGGACAAAAAAAAGAAAGCTTCGTTAGTGATGACACGAAAATACGGCAGCGCCACACACACACACACACACACACGATGACACGTATGCCTTCATTCATTCATTGATTCATTCATGCATGCTCTCTCCGGGTCCACTCCACCTGACTGCATTGCGTCACGTCAACTACTGTCTAATCTAATTTCGTTCGGCAGGTCGTCCGCGGCTCCGGCCACAGCGATTCGATACCTCCCTCGGCCCGCCGCGCTGACGACCGGAATCAAAGCAACTCCACTGCGGCCTAAAGTAGGGCAGTGCGACCTAGGTCCTAGCCCTAGCCCAGCCGGCCCCGAACGCAACAAACAGTTTATTGAGTTCCGGTTGTGGTTTGGGATGGATGGAATCGGCCCGGTCACAGGCATGCCAGGATCAGGCGGCCCCTGGAGTGGAAGGGGTAGTAGTAGTAGTACGCTACGCACTACCTTGCGCCCTCCGTTCATTCAATTACAGGCAAAAATATAGTCACGTGACATGCGTCCAGCGCCCTCTCTCTCTCTCTCTCTCTCTCTCTCTCTCTCTCTCTCTCTCTCTCTCTCACACACACACACACAAATGTGTAGCGAGCGGCGGACCGTAACGCACACGGCTCTGTCATGTGACGCCCCAGCCCGGCCCTGCTGTTGCCCGGGCGGGGACCATCCCGAAACCACGAGCAATACGAGAGAGCACTTTCCGCTATATTTCCTATGGTTGAGGATAAGCTGTAAGCCTTGATATGAGCTTAAGATATTAAGCTGAAGAAATTAAGCTGAAGAAATTAAGCTGAAGAAATTAAGCTGAAGTAATTAAGCTGAAGTAATTAAGCTGAAGAAATTAAGCTGAAGAAATTATAAGCTAAAGAAATTAAGATAAAGATATTAGGCTTATGAAGAAATTAAGCTTATGAAGAAATTAAGCTGTAGAAATTAAGCTGTAGAAGTTAAGCTGAATATATGAGGCTGAATATGAGGCTGAAGATATTAAGCTGAAGACATTAAGCTAAAGATATTAAGCTCAAGATATTAAGCTAAAGATATTAAGCTGAAAATATTAAGCTTAGCATATTAAGCAGAAGATGTCTTAGCCGCTTTGAGCAGAGACATTCAGCCCCCTCCCCCTCCCCTCCCGTGGACCACCGCGGTAGAAAGCTGGGCTGCCCCGCGCCGCGCCGAAGTGTTCGAAGGCCCTCATCACACATTGCTCATCCCCGCCCGCCTGGCCGGCGCGCGTCACGTGATGATGTACGTGAGCCACGGTGCCGCGGGGCGGGGCGGGGCGGGGCGGGGCGGGGCGGGGCGCGCAGTGGCGGCCTGCGGCGGTCTGTTCAAGTGTGCTTGTACCGCACCAGCACTGCAAACATGAGACGCATGGCACGACTCAAGACAAGACAAAAAACAAAAAACAAAAAAAACAAAAAAAGCGGAAAAACGTTGGGTCTGCACAAAATGTACCAGACCTAAGCAAGGTGTTACTCCACCTACGTGTTTGAGTGAGTATTTCTTGAAATAAAAATTCTTTCGTGCTCAGGGGCTACCTATCCCGCGCAATACGCGCGTGCTACTGTGCGCGCCCTGGTGCAGTATGACCATTAGGGCATCTGGTAGCCCTCCCTCTCCCTCTCCCTCTCCCTCTCTCTCTCTCTCTCTCCCTCTCGCGCTGATCCCGCGCTCCGAGCTAATTAAGAGCCCTGCTGCTCTGTGCGCTGCTAGGCTGCCGTTACATCAAGAGAGGGACCACGTGGAACGCGTGAGCGGCCCACAAAGTAGCCTCGCGGCGGGGCGGGGCGGCGGTCCCTCAAACACATTCTCCGGTAAACACAGTCTAACCGCTCATTACCGACACCTCCCCACGTGTTCGTGTCCACGTGACGCAACGAGAAACAAAACGATGCACCGCGGATGCACCGAGAGAGAAAGCGATGCGGGGCGGGACAGAATTACTGAGAGGAAAAGTATTCGGTAGTGGTGTAGCATGCGCGCCGCGCCGCGCCGGCCGGTAACACCACCGCGAGGTCACACTCAGATCCCGCCCATTCCCGACGAGATTGTTTCGACGTGAGATAATCGTCGTGTAAAAACCAGTCGGTTATAATTGAAACCTCCCCTGTTGCTGGATTTGTGGTTGAGCATCGACAAACTTTTGTCCACGCGGAAGTAATGGTTGCCCATTGTAAAAGAAAATAATAATTTAAAAAAAAAAAAAAAAAAAATTGAAAGTAAAGGGCGATTGGTTTTTTATTTTTTGTTTTAGGTTTTTACGGCAGTTGGCTGGCCTGACACTGTAAACGGCAATCATATTCGCAATCAGGTTGTCAGGTGTCTGGCCTGAGTGTAATACCGCGGCAGGCGAGCCGGCGACTGGCGGGCTGGCCTGGGCAGTGTGGGGCGGGCACGCGTTCAAGACGTGTCAGCATGTCCCTCATTGGGCAACGGGAGTCAGTCAGTCGCCTCGCCTCGCGAGCTCCAGAGCTGCTCGTATGTATAGCGGAAGCCGATCTGGATTTTATGAAGCAGTTTGGCCTCCACCACGTGGCAAAGTGGGACGATTACCGGCGCCACGGGAGAGAGAGAGAGAGAGAGAGAGAGAGAGAGAGAGAGAGAGAGGGAGAGAGAGAGAGAGAGAGAGAGAGAGAGAGAGAGAGAGAGAGAGAGAGAGAGAGAGAGAGAGAGAGAGAGAGAGAGAGAGAGAGAGAGAGAGAGAGAGAGAGAGATGCGGCCCGGGGAGGTGGGTGCCCGCATACATTTATGGGCCGCCTAGCCCACGCCTGATTCGCACAGCGACAATGAGTGAAACCTCTCACCAGCGCAGCAGCGTCAGTCGTCCGAAAAGAAGAGAAAAGCAACACGCACACACACACACACACTCAAAAGGTGTTACCGACCGGGAAGAGAAGGGTGATGATGTGTATGAAGATGGTGAGAAGGGAAGGGAAGGGCGGGGGTGAGAACGGCCACCCCTGGCGCCGACAGACACCTCATTGATTAGAATTGGAGATCGTTTCGCCGAAATAAAAAACAACGAGAATGGTATGCAAGTAAAATCGGCATGAAAATAAAAGTGGTTTCTCCAGGCGGAGCATCAGCGCAGTCAAGGACGCCTGCGGAGGCGGGGCGGGGTGAGGCGGGGCGGGGCGGGGCGGGGCTGGGCGGGGCGGGGTGAGGCGGGGCGGGGCGAGAGGGATGCGGACGTTCATTCGCAGCACTTTCATCACTTTTCCTGCTGCACTTATTTGGGCGCGTCCGCGTCGCCGCTTCGACTCGCCCAAGGTCCCTCCCGCCCAATTGTCGATACGCCGCTCCGGCCCGGCCCGGCGTGCCGCGGTGTCCCCGATCTAAATTTAGCCCGTCGCCCAAACCGGCGCAGCGGGGCGGGGCGGGGCGGGGCGGGGCGGGGCGGGGACCGGTGCACCGGTGGTCACCAGTACACCGGTAGGGCCGGGCCGGGCCGGAGCAGCGTCCCGGAGCGTTGCGCAACTTTTGGCGCAGCGGCCTGACGGCCTGACCGGGGCCGACCGGCCTGGCCGGGCCGGCTGGCCCGCTTGGCGCGACCCATCGGGTCCCGGATTACATTATATTATCGACGCACACGCTCACACACACCGCTCATTTTTATGCCATCTTTCTCAAGAAAAAAACAAACTCGACAAAGTTGTGAGTTGTGTCGGCATTTACGTTCGAAATATTTTCTTTAGCCGCGCGGCCGCGCACTGGTAAAACAAAATGCGTAACATTACGCCTATCTTCAAGCGTACAGGAGCATATCCGACCCGACCGGACCCGACCGCCCCAATCTAAACGCATGGGGAAGTTTCCTCAGTACACTTCAAGAAGGGCGTACGACTAGTACGCCCTTTCTTCATGCGTAATGTAAGGCCTTAGTTTTACCAGTGCCGAGACCAGTGCACACTTGATTTTCAAAGTTATTATTTTTTTATTTTTTTAAAGAATCTTATAAGCGTCGCTCATCTCGTTTGATAATCACGGTGACGACGAAATCCGTCAACGAGGGCAAAGTCATCGCATGTGGTAATAGCCGTGAGTACTGCAGGGCAATTTTTTTTTATTTTTTTATAAGTTAAAAAAAAAATGTTTGTTTCGAGATGACGCCCATTGAGTCGCGTCGACGCGGCAAGTGACAAGCTGACAGCGTCCCGGCGGCCGGACGGACGGATGTCCAAGTGGAAGCGATGCGACGCGGAAAACCGACAAACGACCCGCAGGCAGCTGGGGCAAAACTGCTGAGGTGGGCCGCGGCGGGGACCGCGCGGAAATAACTTGCACTTTTCAATAGACATGATGAGAACAACCCGCGCCCGCGCTCACGACGGTCCGAGAAAACAGCCAAAACGGACCCGTGTTTTAGGACTGGCCCCTCACGAATACCCAGTCGTTCGAAGAGACACGCATGCCGCCCAATCAGGGGGGCCGTGCTAGAACTTCCCTATAACGAGCGTAATTTGTGCACGCCCCCCTCGCGCCCAGGCCTCAGCTCCGCCCTTAAGCTCGACGGCCATCACGGAGCCGCACGGGAAGCGGCTCATTACTTGCTTTTTGTCTTTCCTCCGCGGCGGGGCGGGGCGGGGCGGGGCGGGGCGGGGCGGGGCGGGGCGCGGCGGGGCGGGCGCGCACACAGCAGACGACACAGCCTAGCCGCAGCCCAGCAGCGCCAGTGTCGCCAACCGCAGCCGCATACGTAATGAGGTCATCCGGAAGTAATATGGAAATGTGAATGACGAATGGGTGGATTACGAGGAAACCACGTGGTTCTGCGGATCGTACAATAAAACTAAGCGCCAAGTGGAGGACTTGAAAAAAAAATTAAAGAGGGAAAAAATTAGCATATTTCAAAATTAAACGTGAGCTGCTGAAGGGTTAGTGCGCGCGCACCTGCTCACAGGCGCGGCAGGTGCGCGGGGCGGGCAGGACGCCTCACCACGTGGTCACAGCCGGCCTTGGGGACGCCCCGCCCCGCCCCGCCCCGCCCCGCCTGTCGCAGGCCTGCAGGCGCCCCCGCAGGACAGGGTGCCGCCGCCGCGGGATGGGAAACCGACGCCGACGCCGCCGACGCCGCGGACGTCGTGACGGAGATGAAGGGCGTAACTCTACACTGCGGTCGTGCGGCTAAGGCTCGTTACAGGAGCGCTACACACGCCCAGCCCAGCCCTGCGGCGCGACGCGGCGCGGCGTCCTTCCAGCCGGCAGAGGCGTCGCGGCGCCGCTCATCACAGGCGTCCCGACGCCCCCAAGAGGCCCGCGTCATGCGACCACGAGTCACCCTGAGCACAGCCTCCGGCCCGGCCGCAACGCGGGGAGAAAAAAAAGAGGGAAAATCCAAAAAAATTCCTAAAACAAAACTTCTCCTATAATTCCAATGCCTTTCATGCTGGAGCACGAGGAGTTTCCGGCACCGGCACCAGCACCAGCACCAGCTCCGGCACCAGCACCGGCTCCGGCACCGGAGCGAGAGGTGCGTTGTTAGAATGTGTTTTACTGCAGGTTCGCCCTTCGACCATCATCCCGACAGATTTATTTCCCTGTGCGTGGCGTTGCGGCGGGGCGGGCGGGGCGGGGCGGGGCGGGTGTTCATTTCAGCACTGCTGCTGCTGTGTTATGGGAGGTGGGGTACTCGCTTATGGGCGTGGCGCGGCGTGGCGGGTGCTGTCTGGGGTACGACGTACGGGCGGGTAGCCGGGCCCGCCGGCCGGCCAGCCGGCAGCAGGGCAACGACAGTAACACGATATTAGAGAGAACCTCTCTCCTCCCTTCCAGCTCCCTAGATCCAATCCCTCTCCCTCTCTCTCTATCTCTCTCTCACCCTCTCTATCTCGATCTCTCTATATCTCTCCTATCGCCGTTTCGCTCGCATCCGTCGCTCGTTCTCCCCCCCCCCCCTCCCCCGTCTTTCTCCAGCGACACAGGGGCATAACTACACCACTGTGCCTACACGGGCGGGGCACGTGCACATGTATGACTGGTGTAAGTCCGCCCGGACCCCGGGGGCGGGCCCACGCCCAAGGAGCCCAAGGCCGTGCCGGGCCGGGCAGGGCGCCCCCCGGGCCAGCCGGGCCAGCCCGCCAGGGCGACCCGAAGGCCGCGAGTGTAAGGGGTTACGTAAGTCAACCTGCCCGGCCCGGCCCGGCCCGGTAAAAGGGCTGAGCCGAGCCACTTGGCTCCACGACCTGGAGCGAGCGAGCGAGGGAGCGAGGGAGAGAGAGAGAGAGAGAGAGAGAGAGAGCGAGAGAGAGAGAGAGAGAGAGAGAGAGAGAGAGAGAGAGAGAGAGCGAGAGAGAGCGAGAGAGCGAGAGAGCGAGAGAGAGAGAGAGAGAGAGAGAGAGAGAGAGAGAGAGAGAGAGAGAGAGAGAGAGAGAGAGAAAGAGAGAGAGAGAGAGAAAGAGGGAGAGAGAGAGAGAGACACGTGAGGGCAGCAACGCCTTTCCGTCTCCAGTCACACTAGACTATAGCAGGCAGCGCAGCATCAACTGGATCTGCTGGCCAGGCAACTGCAGGGCGTCCACCCCGCTGACCATAGTGGGGCTCACTAAAGAGAGAGAGAGAGAGAGAGAGAGAGCGAGAGAGAGAGAGAGCGAGAGCGAGAGCGAGAGCGAGAGAGAGAGAGAGAGAGAGAGAGAGAGAGAGAGAGAGAGAGAGAGAGAGAGAGAGAGAGGGGGGGGGGGAAGTGAGAGAGGCCGACGGACGGATTGCTGGTTCGGCTCGTTGTGTCTGTTGCGGTTACGTCCGTCGCATTGACAGGCCGGCTAGTAAGAGCGTGCTTCCTCAGTATTCTCTCTCTCTCTCTCTCTCTCTCTCTCTCTCTCTCTCTCTCTCTCTCTCTCTCTCTCTCTCTCTCTCTCTCTCTCTCCTCTTCCGCATGGACCGCCTAGAGACATGGTGCGCTATGCTGTTCTATGCGGCGCCTGGCAAACGTGTCACGATTCCTAACAAAAAATTGATTACGTCTATTGGTACTTTTTGTCCACAAACTATGCAGTGTTTCGCATTGGATTAACCTGCGTCAAAGCAAGGTCTATTAACACACAGAGGGGTACAGCAGCGAGCTGGAGGAACTGCCCCTGCAGAGAGCGGCATGGCATGCCACAGGCACGCAACAGGCGGGGCGGGGCGGGGCGGGGCGGGGGGCGGGGCGGGGCGGGCCCCCCAGAGAGACACGACACTCCACTACATCCCCTTGACGACCACCACGTCGTACACAGCAGACGGCAGCAGACATTCATACGTTCACATTCACCTGTGCGACGTGCGACATTAACGGCGAAATACCCTGCTGCAGGTAGACCGCCGCGCGGAACGCAAGTGCACAGACGTGAGCGTCACCTCTTAGTTGTATTTTTGTTTTCTAAGACGAAGACGAAGACGAAGAAGACGAAGACGAAGACGAAGAAGAGGACGAAGAAGAAGAAGACGAAGAAGAAGAAGAAGAAGAAGAAGAAGAAGAAGAAGAAGAAGAAGAAGAAGAAGAAGAAGAAGAAGAGGACGAAGAAGAAGATGAAGAAGAAGAAGAAGAAGAAGAAGAAGAAGAAGAAGAAGAAGAAGAGTCCGATGCAGGAGAGGAAATAAAAGAGACACGCGCTTGTCAAAGTGGTTGGCGTGCAGCAGGGAAAGTATACGGCACGAGCGCGGCGCAACGCACCTCGCGCCGCGCCGCGCCGCCCCGCCCCGCCCCGCCCCGCCCCGCCCCGCCCCGCCCCGCCCCGCCCCGCCCCGCCCCGCCACACGAAGGCTAAACTGAAGAGAGTGAGAGACGCGACTCGACAACCTTCGCTAGCCGACCCGCGGTGCGGCGTGCACTTCACAGCCCCGCACCCCACGGGCCGGGCGGTCAGTCAGCTCAGACAGACATCTCGTCTCGACTCTCCGACACGGCGCCGCTAATTGGTGACGTCACCAGGACGTCCCTAAGGACGTCCCGCGGGAGAAGGGAGATACCCCTTAGGAAGAGCGGTTCGGTCCGGTCAAGGCGCCGCTGCGGTATGTACACTGACAACCCGACCGTCTGACAGGTAGGCAACTTGGGCTACACAACCCCTGTATGTAGGCAACCCACAGCCCCCCTCCCCCAAATGTCTACAGGACCGCGCCTGTGCGCCTCCCGGGTAGGCAGACCCGCAACACAGCGGTGTGTGCAGGGCCCGTCCAGTCTCCACTGCGCCGCGCACGGGCCTTACAAAAGGTGAGTGGATCGGGGCGGGGCGGGGTGGGGCGGGCGGGGCGGGGCGGGGTAGGCCAGCCGTCGGGCGTCGGCACACGTTGCACCACAAGCCGTTGACGTCAAGTGGTGGGACGACGAAAGGGGTTCGTGGTTAACCTTGTGGGGCGAAAGGAGAGAGAGAGAGAGAGAGAGAGAGAGAGAGAGAGAGAGAGAGAGAGAGAGAGAGAGAGAGAGAGAGAGAGAGAGAGAGAGAGAGAGATGGAGGAGAGAGAGGGGTTGAGAGCCGGTGGGAGAACAGGTTGGGGCCCGGGGCCCCCCGCCCCGCCCGCACCCGCCCGTATGCCGGAGGTGAGGTATCGGTGGGCCCTGCCGCCCTGCCGGCTCGGGGGGCCCCCTCGAGGCCTCCATGCCATACCCATGTCGCCAAGCGGCTTCCCGGAACGCCAAAAAGCCAACCTCGTAAAAAATAACCGCGTCTGCAAAAGAAGAAGAAGAAGAGGGAGTCTGGAGCGAGGCGGCCCGCCCGGACCCCGGGGACCACACCGGCTAGCCGATGAGCTGAGCTGAGCTGGTTTAGAGAGACGTTTAGTTTTTGGCGCGAGAGAGGGGCGAAAAAGGATGCGGCCTCTCGCAGGATTACAATCATCACGATAATGACCACAGATGGGTTTGAAATGCCGGTGGTGCGGGGGAAGGGGTGGGGATACTCGGTGCTGTATGGGGCCCACTGCCCCCCCCCCCCCCCCCCCCCTTCTCCCTCCGCCGCCGTCTCTCCAGGCCAACACCTGACACTTCCTGCCACCCCAGACGACCCCCCCCCCCCCCCCCTCCACCGGTGAGTTAGTGGCTGTGGCTCTGCGAGAGCACGCCGCCGCCGCCACCGCCGCCGGAGCCACAGAAACATAATTCTCACGTGCAAAAATTTAGAGGGGTCAGCGTTGGAAAGGTTGCCAAGTGCAAGCCACAAAGGCTTGAGAGACTTTTTCTCCTCCTGTTCATTTAAAAGTAAAATTTTAAGACGCCAAAATCTTGGGGCTGGAAGAGTTGGGTAAAATCTTGGCGTTCTATGACGCCAGGAAAAATGGCAAAGTAATGCACGTAACTAGAGGCGTAACAGTATTTGGCGTACTGATTTTGGCGTTCAGAGAAGAACGCCAACTTTGGCCTCAAAAGACGCCACGCAGTTTTCAGTGTTGGGAGCCTTTTCTCCTCCCGTTCATTTAAAAGTAAAATTTTACAAAAATGGTGGCTGGAAGAGTTGGGTAAAATTCCCACTTTAACCAGGAAAAACACGGCAAAGTAATGTGTAAAATGGATTGGCGGCGTAGGGAGATGCGCGGGACCGACGCTATGCACCACTTGGCGTGTAACTGATGAATACATTTCGTGGAGCTGGCAACGCTGTCCGGGGCGTGGCGGTGCGGGGCGGGCGCGGCGCCGACACACACACACACACGCACGCACGGCAGCTGACCGAGCCCACAGCGGACGGGTACCTCGCGGCGCGGCGTGGCGCGGCGTGGCCGTACCATTTCCTCTGCTGAATGTGAATGCAACGCCCGTCCCGTCCCTATCACAGACGCACCGTGCATCCCAACGGCGCGCGAGCAACAGAGGGGGAGGGGAGAGAGAAAGAGACACTGTTAAAACCTTACAGTGAATTTCACTGTAAGCTAGAGTATACACTTCTAAGAGACGATAGGAATATTGTAAAAGTTGAAATGTTATTTCAAAAAACAAATTGATAATCCAGCAAATGTGGCTGCCCTTCAAAGCTATTTTTTAAAAATAACTGGCATCTTTATTTTAACTGGCATCTTTACCCTCTGGTAAAGCCAGTCCTACTGGGGACTGTCCAAAAATAAGGAAACATTTGTTACGTTAAGCAGCAGGGCTTCGGACGTTTTTCTGAACAACCCGTATGCCAGTGTCACGTCCAGTTTGGCACCAATCCAATGACACATTTTGTCCTTGGCAGGCATTTTTCAAGAGACAAAATTCCAGTTTCCTAAAGCGGATTTATTAATAAAGACGAAACCCGTGCCGAACGGCAGAACCCGTCTAGCCCACGATGACCCCGAAACCATTTTTTTTCCTCCCATCTCCTTTCACGCGGCTAAGATAAAAAAATATTAATGTCCATTTGCATAGAGAGGCCTCAAGAAAAGGAGCAGGAATCCATCACCAAGCCCCGATCTTCTTCTGATGCAACATTACGACCCCTGTTTCCATTTTTGTTTTCTTCCTCTCTACTCGCCGTTCCATTTTTCCCCCCATTTATCCGAAAAGAAAAATCGCCGCGAAGAGATTCCAGAGGCACGCCATAATTAGTAGTTGGGATGGGATGGGGTGAAATTGCAGACAGAGCGATAAAGCTGCTGTGGGCCGGGGTGGTCGTTACTCTTGGACCTCCCGCGAGCTTGAGCGCAAAGCTTTAAAAAGAAAAGAAAAAAAAGAAACGGCAGGAATATTCGCGGCGTATACTCTAAACGAATTTTTAAAAACAATCCGATCACTACTTTTCCAGTAATTTTGCCCGAGCACCTCTCAAGTTGAAGTTGAAGTTGAACCTCTCTCACCATGTCGTGCTCAAGGGAGACTTTCGGGAAGAGACCAAGGATGTCCGACGGAGTAGTAAGGCGGACTGGGCGCGCGCGGGGCGGGGCCGCGGGGCGAGGAGTCCAGCTGGCGAAGTAGTGCCTTACGGCCTTACGGCCACCGGTCCAACGGGACCAGCCGAGCCAAGGTGCACGGGGTCGCCCCCCCTGCTGACCCGACTGCCCTGCGCTGCCCTGCCCCGCCCTGCCAGGCCTAGACTCACTCTCTTGCGTTTTCGGCGCACGCTATGCCAATCCGAGGACCCCTCTCTCTCTCTCTCTCTCTCTCTCTCTCTCTCTCTCTCTCTCTCTCTCTCTCTCTCTCTCTCTCTCTCTCTCGCAGGAGGAGCCACAAGGACAGCCGCTCGACCAAATCGCAAAGAGCCCGCGTGTAACGAATCACCCCACGCACAATCTTATACATCAAAGAGCTCAAACACGCGCGAACACACACACACACACACACACACACACACACACACACACTATACAGTCGTAAGCGCCTCTTCCGCCTAGCTCTCCACTAGCCGAGCGTGCAGAAATTGTTTCCCGCTCCCCTGCCTGCAGGGATACGCGGGAGACTCTGACCTGGCCGGCCGGAGCCCGCCACACTATTTGGTCCACAACTCGACTCCCACTCTATTTAAATCTCCCGCTCCCGCCGCGGGGCGGGCCCCGCTGAGGATTAATTGCACAGGTTCACACGCGACCCGCAGTTATATCGCTCTCCGCTTTTTTTTTTTTTTTCCTCCCTTTACCTTTGGTTTTATTTCATTCTACGCAAGGAAGGCGCTGAAGCAGAGGCAGAGAGGCAGAGAGAGAGGCAGAGAGAGGCAGAGAGAGAGAGAGAGAGAGAGAGAGAGAGAGAGAGAGAGAGAGAGAGAGAGAGAGAGAGTAGAGAGAGAGAGAGAGAGAGAGAGAGAGAGAGAGAGTACGGGTGTGATGTGTCTGTGTGTGTCTATTCGTAACGCGCCAATGGGCCCCACCGCGCTGACGCGGCCTGACGCAAGGCCTGTAAGTTCACTCACCCTCCCACGCAGACACGCACACGCACGCAAACACACACACACACGCGCGCACGGTCAGTCTCGCACGCGTGAGCTTTCGCCGATCTGGCATAGCCGAGCCGAGCCGAGTCGAGGCAGGCGCGGTACTTTTGATTTGCGGAAACCTAACTTCAAAAATCCACGGTTCAGTTGGGCTCTCCGGCAGCAGCTATGTTCCACTGCAGCGCGGCCGTTGCATTGCGTCAGCTGATTAGGAACAGTGTAACACACCTTCACCAACATTCCTGACCGCCAAGCGAGATGGTGCCTTTGGAAAAATTAAACATAAAAAATTATTCCAGAAAGAAGTGAGGGCAATTTTCCGGAAACCTGAGAAAATTTTATGGGGAAAAAAGGAAAAGTTGGTGAGTAAGATTCAGGACAATTTTGAAAAATGTTGCTACACTGGAAAAACAAAGGTGCTAAGTCCTACCTTTAAAAGGCACTAACAAAACTTAGTGCCTTTGGAAAGGCACTAAGATTTAGTGCCCCAGGAAAGGCACTAAACTTAGCACTTGATTTTAGCGCCCCAGGAAAGGCGTTGCTTAGCACCTTTGTTTTTCCGGTGTAGACAATGATCTCTGCCGCCTGAGGACGACAGGGTTTTAGAGACCTGTCTGTAGAGATTTGCAAATAGCGAAAGCAGCATGACAGTAGAGCTAGCGGCCTCGCCAGACACGTGGTGTCGTGTCGCGTGCGCGCACGCAGCGGCCCTGACCCTCGCCTCGCCACCCGGGTCCTGTGCGCGCCACGCCGCGCCACGCCACGCTACTGTACCCTACTTTTTCCTCATTCCGCGCACGCCTCTTTAGCACACGCACATAACTGCGGGAGCACTGGTTTAACGCCATGTCAACCTTCTACACAAGTAAAAAAATACAAAAAAAAAAAAAAAGAGAAGTTTCGAGTTGTTGGATATAATTTGTGTACGGGGCCGGTACCGCCGCTTCCAACGCGGACTTAAGGCACAACACAAAGAAAATAAATGTTCGAGCAGGCTTTTCAAGATGAGACAGTGGCGAGAGTGATCTAGCTTGGTGATCACGGGTCCAGATCGACATTTTTGGGCAGTCGAAAGACGTCGTGTGGTGAATGTGATAGTGCCCGCGTCTCTTATAGAGCGACGAGTCGCCTCACAGTGGATGACCCTGGAGGGGCTGGAGCTGGTCAGGCCACGAGGATGGCCTGGTCCACTCTCGAAATTAACAGCGAGGGAGAGAGGGAGAGGGAGAGGGAGAGGGAAGGAGTGGCTCGCAAGCGCTACAGATCGCAACCGCTACAGGTCACAAGCGCTACAGCTCGCTAACGCTACGGGTCGCAAGCGCTACGAGTCACAAGCGCTACAGCTCGGTAGCGCTACGGGTCACAAGCGCTACAGCGAGAATCCGCGCGTTAGGCGGAGCCGAGCCGAGCCGAGCCGAGCCGAGCTAAACCTTGAAAAATTACGCACGTGGCGTGAAAACATGGAAAATTTTTGCGACAGTAAACCTCCCGAGGGAGGTTGCGGTTCCCGCCAGGCACAGGGCTTTTACCCCCCGTGGCGGCCAACTACTTCGGTGTTCTTATGGGAACCGGTGCTTTTCTGGCCGCGATCCTGTCGCGCAATTCGACAGATTTGATCCCCGTACTGTCAGATTTAGTCGTACGGTGGTTAACCGAACTGCCCTGTCCCCAGAGCATGGAATAGCTATTTTTGGAGCCAGATTCTAGGACTTATGACCCACGACCGACCACCAGTCGTGGGCATGGGACGGAACTTCCTGGCAACCCGCTGTCGCTACCAGTGAAGAACCTACCTGGGTTTGAACCAGGCCCCATGTGCCGAGGCTCACAGACACCCCACGCCTTGCGCGTCATCACTTGACCACTAGACCGTCGGCTATTCCACGAGGGAGCTCGGTTGAAATGGGGGGCTTGAATTCCACTCTCCAGATTGTTGTCCTCAGAAAAATTAAATGTTTTGGTAAGATTCGAACCTCCGTCCTGCGACTCTCCGTGCGGACACTATGCCGGCACGGCTACGACGCCACGGTACCAGACGCCGGACCACTACGAGTCATGCTGCGCGGGAAGCCACAGTCACCGAAGAAACGAACCCTGTGTCATGAGTGCGCCTGCTCTCCGGTCAGTGCTCGGCCGGCCGCGTAGCATCATTGGTATCGTCGCTGCTCATAGCACTGGGCGGGAAGTGGTTCAAAAACCGCGTAAGTTTTTTTCTTTATTAATTTTTATTTTGTTCGGACTAAGTGCTCTTTCCAGCTTTCCGTCGCCTTGTGACTTGGGCAGCTGCAAAAGGCACTGAAAGAGCACTTGGTCGGGAACAAAAAAATAATAATAAAAAGAAAAAACTTACGCGGTTTGAACCACTTCCGCCCAGTGCTATGGGCAGCGACGATACCAATGACGCTACGCGGCCACGCTGACCGAGCAGCAGGCTTCGACTATGGTTCTTCTTCGGTGACTGTGGCTTCTCGCGCAGCATGACTCAGTGTACGGCATCTGAATACCGTGGCGTCATGGCATGCCGGCATAATCTCGCAGGACGGAGGTTCGAATCTTACCAAAACATTTAATTTTCTGAGGACAACAATCTGAGAGTGGAATTCAAGCCCCCATTTCAACCGAGCTCCTCGTGGGAATAGCCGACGATCTGAATGATGGTGCCGCGAAAGCCGTGAAGTGTCTGTGAACTCGGCACATGGGCCTGGATTCAAACCCAGTGGTTCTTCGCTGGCGACAGCGGGTTGCCAGGAAGTTCCGTCCCATGCTTACGACTGGTGGTCGTCGAGTCATGAAGTCCTGGAATCTGGCTCCAAAAATAACTATTCCATGCTCTGGGAGGGTTCGGTTAACCGCACCGTACGACAAATCTGACAGTACGGATCAAATCTGTCGAATTGCGCGACAGGATCGCGGCCAAAAACACCGGTTCCCATAAAACACCAAATTGGCTGCCACTAAAAAGCCCTGGCCTGGCGAAGGAACCTCCCTCGGGAGATTTACTGTCGCAAATCCATGTTTTCACGCCACGTGCGTAATTTTTCAAGGTTAGCTCGGCTCGGCTCGGCTCCGCCTAACGCGCGGATTCTCGCTGTAGCGCTTGTGACCCGTAGCGCTACCGAGCTGTAGCGCTTGTGACTCGTAGCGCTTGCGACCCGTAGCGTTAGCGAGCTGTAGCGCTTGTGACCTGTGGCGGTTGTGATCTGTAGCGCTTGTGACCTACGTCCGGAGAGGGAGAGAGACAGACTGTAATGCTGTAAGGTAATCGCAGGATGGGTCCAGAAAATTTGGCCAGAATTTCAGAGGTATATTTTCAGCCATCAATCATCATGGCTCGCATCACCTCAGCTCAGCTCGTCTCGTCTCCGCGTGGGCGCCATCAGTGCGCCAGGCCGGCCAACCCGCCGGTGCAAAGGGCTCCTCCAGACGGTTATTAATATTCGTATCGAGATGATGACGGCACCGCGCCCGAGCAGATTCACATTCGGACCACCGTCGTGTGAGGCCGCACCGCATTAAGGAGAGAGACAGAGCGAGAGAGCAGAGAGATAGAGAGAGAGAGAGGCGGCAGGTTATTGTCCGCGCGAGAGCAGCAGAGGATGCTGGTGCAGAGGTGATGATTACATCAGTGGGAGTCTGGGGGGCCGGGCCGGGCCGGGCGGGGACGGGACGATCTGTCATAATGGCGATGGTAGGTAGGTAGGTAGGGAGGGAGGGACACAACGGGGCCAGCCCACGCGCAGCACCAAGCATACCACAAGAATTAATACAGTGTCAACGTTTTTAAATGTCATATAAACAACTTTGTCATTTTCATCTTCGATATACTTTTTTTTGTTACAGTGTGTTAGAAAGAAGAGGAACGCACACGTCGTGTACGTACCGATACCCGTAATGAATGAGCCGGACTGGGCCGGGGCGGGGCGGGGCGGGGCGGGGCGGGGCGGGGCGGGGCGGGGCGGGGCGGGGCGGGACGGGGCGTAAACTGGTTGCGTAATGCCCTGCGCCGCCCCGCGCCGCCCTGCGCTCGGCGCCCTTTGGGCATCAGTTGGGCCCCTGCGCGGTCGCCTCCTCCTTCGCTCACCTTTTCCTTTCGTTTTAGGAGAGAGGAGGAGAGAGGAGGAGGAGGAGGAGGAGAGAGATGGGATCATCCCTTCACTTCGCCCCGCCCCGCCCCGCCCCGCCCCGCGCTGCTCGCGTGTTGCCAGCCGCCCCGCCCCGCCCCGCCAGAACGCCTCTTCTTAACAGCATTATTCTATCGGCCTGTCGGTCCGTCCGGTCAGCCCCGGGGTTAGGCCCCTCAGCGCTGTACTGCGCGCGCGGGTACGACCCGCCGAGACATTCCGGCCGGGCTGCAGTGAAAGTGCCAACGTACACCGTCGAAAAACGATTACATTTTTTTTTAACGATTAAATTTCCTAATGAAGTATAAGGTGCTTGCGGTGGACGAGACACGGGGCGAATTTAACTCTGCTCGACAATATTCTTACACACATACACAAATCAAAATTTGTTTTTTATGCTGCAAATTGTAAATAACTTTTCAACAAAAGAAATAAAAAATTTAAAAATTTAGAATTCTAAAAATAAAAATGTGATTCCAGAAGCGAGCAGCAGCGAGCCCGCCTAAACGCACCACGGCCGACTCCTGTCCCCCGGGGCGGATCGGAAAAGCGCGGGCGGGGCGGCCGACAGGGCCTTGATCTTTTCTTGCCTCGCTGGTGGCGGGGCGGGGCGGGGCGGGGCGGGGCGGGGCGGGGCGGGGTGCGGCGGGACGGAGGCCCTCTGACACACACGGGGTCGCCCACAGGATATCGCCCATATCAATCACAACGTCAGAAATATATCAAAAAAACGAAGGTAGTCTCGTTTGTGCGTCAAAAATGTGAAAGCAGGGATTTGGTCACTCAAAAAAAATGCAGTTTGAGAGTGAGGCTGAGAGTGAACCGGAAGCTGCAACCTTCGCTTCCGCCGTCACGGCGCGGACACTCGAGAAGGCGCTCATGTAGACACGGGACTCAGCCGTCGCCTACTCAGCCACTGGTGCGGCCTGGGGGAAGTCCACAGTCCACTAACTACAGCCAATAAGCGGCTTGCTGAACCAACCTCTCTTTCTTTCTTTTTCCACGGAAGCCTCTTTCTCGGGGAAACATAATAAGTTCCCAATGACTGTCGGGATGACGTGCGCGCCCCGCCCCGCCCCGCCCGTGTATGTTGTGGCGTGTTTGACGTAACACCTTCCCTATGCGCGCCACAGCAACACAGTGCCGGGGCGGGGCGGGGCGGGGCGGGGCAGAGGTCGGCCAACAGGGCGCTCACTTTCGTTGGAAATGTGAGAAGCCCCGAGCGAGAGAAGGGTGAGGTGGGGGTGGGGGGGAGGGGGCACTGCCTACCTAGCTCTCGTAACAAGTGTCAAACTGGAAGCTTTGACAGAACGGAAAAGGCCGTGGGCGGGGCGGGGCGGGGCGGGGCGGGGTGCGTCTGAGGGCCGACCGAGTGAGTATATCGCTTTAATTCTGATCACCTTTCACTATGGCGGCGCGGAGCCGGCCGAGGTGCACGTGTAGTAGAAACCCTTTCGGACTCATAAATCCTATGGGACGTATAGCTCCGGGCTGCGCCCGGCCCGGCATGCATCACATGAGTCATGAGTCATGAGAGGTCGTTGGCGGCGAGACCAATGCGGCCGGCTAACAGTCAAAATGAATTTTTACCGCATAAAAATTCAATTTTTCATCACGTTATAAGGGAGAGGGGGGGGGGGGGCACTGTGAGAAATATTTGTAAGAGTTACGGGAAAATTTTCCATGAGAAATGTCGTAAAGTTACGATATCAAATCGTAAAATTACAAAATTTTAAGGACACTTGGTATCGACTTGTGATTCTTAAACGAGCACAAATAGGCTATCGTAAATTTACGATTTCGATCGTAAAATTACAACACCGTTTGTAAATCACAAACTACGAAAAAAGTCGTAAACTTACAGAGATATTTTTCACAGTGGGAGCAGGCCGCCGGAGCGTCGACCACACTCTCCTCCCCGGACGGGGCTGGGAAGCCAAGTATGTTTGAATGTCGCATAATTTTTTAACAAAAATAAAAACCAAATAAACACTAGTGTTTAGCGTTTATTGGACGTTAGGAAAACACACGGTAACGGTCCGAGCGTGTGCCAGGCAGGCCTGACGCCGTAACGCGCGCGGGGCAGCGCCGGCCGACACCTCTCCAGCCGCCGCAAGTCGATTTGGCAAAGCCGTGGCGAAGCCCAGAAACACGTTCCTAACCTTGGCTAACTCGCGAACGCTAACGCGTTTGGGCCCCGCGCGTGAGCTCATGAGTGGTTTACCGTCACCGCCCAATGTCGTCTACCAAATATAAAATCGTGACCGAGAGAGAGAGAGGGAGGAGGGGAGGGGGAGATGCGGGGCCCAAAAGTGAATTAGGAAGTGATGGAGATAGAAACAATAATACTAAACCCAATTAGCCGATAGGGCGATGCGCTAGCGTCCTGTTATGAAAGCACAAGTAGCGCCCTGGGCGTCGCCGGGGGAGGGGAGAGGGCGCCGGAAGCCGAGGGAAAGGGAAGGAAGAAATGGGAAGAAGGTAAATGGATTTTTTCGAGCGATTGAGTAATTCCTTATAGTGCGTGTGTGTGGCGGGGCGGTGCGGGGCGGTCCGCCGGGTAATAGTGTTGGTTGAGCGTGTAAGCCGTCGGGGAGGGCCGGGCGTGGACTAGCGTGGAGGCGCATGCATGACTGTGCCGGCCGGCACGCCCCGCCCCGCCCCGCCCCGCCCCGCCCCGCCCCGCCCCGCGCTGGAACATTATTTTCCGCCATTATTTTTCTATCATGTTTCCCTACCCTTTTCATTAGAAAATACAAGTTAATCTTTTTCAAGCCATTGGTCGCTGGCCGCCGCTGCTAGTCCCACGCTGGGCCCAGCCCGTCCCGGCCCGGCCCGACCTACGTGTGTCGCCGCACGCCACTTCACTTTCATTTGTTTTTACCCCAAGGTCTTCGCCACACCCCGCCCCGCCCCGCCCCGCCCAACCCCACCTCGCCCCGCTGCAGCTGCCGCGGCCCGCACCGCACCGGGCGGGGCGGGGCGACACCGGGCGCGCGCGGTTTTCAGCTCCGTAATTCACAAATATCCGGGTGTAAGGCGGGGCGGGGTGGGGCGGGGTGGGGGCGGGGCGGGGGCGGGTCCGGTCCGGGTCGGTCCGCCCCTGAGGCTAAGAGGCGAGGTCAGCCCGCCTGCCGCGCCGGGGCGTAAGTACGACGAGGGAATACCCCCAACAAGTACGGGGTTTATAACGAACCGGCTTATTCTTATTTTTAAACTTCATTTTCCATTGCAAAAGACAAACGTTTGACCTTCACTCAACTGTTTAAAAAAAAACAAAATCAAAATTCGCGGGCTTCCTCAGATTGGACATGCGCGTGGGGACATGCACGCACGGTAGCGCGGCGCGGCGCTCCTGGGCGGCCGCGGCGCGGCGTGGCGTGGCGGGGCGATACTGTACTTAACCGTGTGCGCCTTACCGATTTGGCGGCGTTGGCCAATAATCCAATCCGCCGCCGGCCCCGCCCCGCCCGCCCCGCCCCGCCCCGCCCCACCCCGCCCGCCGCTCACGCGCACTGCAGTACTCGCTCACTTTTTATTTCCAATCTCCCAGCAGCAGCAGCAGGCGATGGCCCGCCGCTCAAAAGGCGACTCAAAACGATATGAATAAGCACTTTGCGCCGTCCTTGTGCGGAGCGGATCGGAGCGGGTAGGCAATGCCCAGCCCGGCCCGGCCCGGCCCGATTGCCTATCCATCTACCCGCGCCGTGTTATTTCGCTGCTTTGATCTTTATTGCTCCATTCCTCCCGTGTGAGTCGGAATGAAACGGCCGGCCGGCCGGGCGGGTGATTCGACCACGGGGGAGAGCCCTCGTATAGGTAATGAGGTAACTGCATGGTGGTGAGCGGGGCGGGGCGGGGCGGGGCGGAGAGGAGAGAGGAGACGCTTGCCAGCGAGCAGTTGTTGTCAAATTTGAGCGCGCGAACTTGGGCCGCCGCGCCGCGGGCCGCCGTGGGCCTCAGGGTGAGGTGCCCCCGCCCCGCCCCGCCCCGCCCCGACAGGCGTTCTTGCCCTTGGCAAATGGGGCGATGGCTATCGGCCAGCCGAACCTTGATCAACGGCACCGCCTCAGTGAGTCATTTCATTTCCTATTGTTCCTCCGACTTAGTCGCGAAAAAGGACCATACAGTAGGAGTGGTTGGCGTGGCGCCTCCGTATCATTGTGTGTGTGTGTGTGTGTGTGTGTCGCGCATTGTTTCGTATGTGCTGTTGTGTGTGTGTGTGTGTGTGTGTGTGTGTGTGTTCCAGTGTCAAGTTTACACATTCTTACTGGCGCCACTATCTCCGCGCACGACTAGTTTACGACGCTATTATTTTACCATAACTGCGCTGCCGCGCATGGGCGGTCCAGAGAGAGAGAGATATAGTGAGAGAGGGAGAGAGAGAGAGAGAGAGGGAGAAAGAGAGAGAGCGAGAGAGTGAGTAAGAAGTAGGGAACAGCAGAACGAGGTGGTTCAACGTCAAAGCACCGTGCAATTCCTCAGCCTCTGCAGATAGACCTCATCGGGCACCCTCTTTGTCACCGGCCACGGATATCCAGGTAGAGGAAGAGAAACAGAGAGAGAATAGCACCCACGCACCGTCTCTCTTGCACTCGCCGAGGGGGGTTCCGGTGGGTCCGGTAGCCGGGCGGGGCGGGGCGGGGCGGGGAGGGGTCGCTGGACACGACACGACGGCCTGCCCCGCCCCGCCCCGCCCCGCCCCGGAGACATCCTCCGGGCCGCACCCTTCTCGTTGACGCCGAGTCCATTAGGCCGCCCGAGACAACGTGAACCCGTCTCACCAAAGAGAACACCTTCCTCGCCAACTCGCCGCGCCTTGTTCCGGCCCGCCACCGCCCCGCCTCGTCCGGCACTCTGACGGCGCCACGCCGGAGGGCGCCGGGGGAGGTCGACAAAGGGCGGCCGACGCCGGGACTCGAACCCCCGCCCGCCCCGCCCCGCGCCGGAGAGGACAGATCTGTCAGGTTAGACGCGCGTCCTTGTGGGGCGGGGCGGGGCGGGCGAGGGAGAGAGGGCGTTAGATATATCTAACCGATAGCCGATCGGTGAGCGGCGCGGCGAGCAGGCTGTGCGGCGCGCACACGACTAGACTAACCGGACAGACAAACCAGCAGACGGGCAGACAGACAGACAGACAGACAAACCAGCAGACAGGCAGACAGACGGGGAAATGGTTATTCGCAGCAGCGGACAGAGCAACACACGGACACAACGCAGCGCGGCGCGGCGAGGCGGCATCTCGATGCGCTGCAGTACGACAGAGAGACAGCGGCAGCGGCAGCAGTGATTTGCAGGCATCGTGCAAATAACGGCGGTGAAAGGGCGTTATTGACACGCAGCAGCACGAGATGATCGGAAAGACGACGAAACACACACACACACACACACACACACACAATGCACGGACACCTTCGAAGACGTTCCGAGGGGTAAAAGTGAAAGCGGTACGACAGGTGGATGGATGATTGGGGGAGTGGAGGGGTGTGGGTTGGGGGGAGAGGGGTGGCAGACGGAAGGGAGCAGCAGGATGACGGCGCAGAGGGGAGGCTAAGCAGCCCGCCCCGCCCCGCCCCGCCCCGCCCCGCCCCGACCAGAGACGTTATTTATGCCTCGAAAATAGTGTAGAATGGCAACAGAAGCAAGCGACTTTGCGCTCGCCGTGTCCATGACGACGGAGATGACAGGACCGACAGCACAAAGGATGGGCCACGCCTCGTGCAGAAAAGGGAGGCGGGGCGGGGTGGGGCGGGGTGGGGTGGTGCGCGGCGGGGTGGGGTAGGGTGGGCAGGTGAAGAGGTGACACCTGTAGAGCGCCTGGCCAGGGCCGGGCCGGGCCGGCCAGCGGTCAGCCAGCCAGCCGGCGGGTAGGCTTACGGTGGAGCAGACAGCGCCCTTAAAACTGTATAAGGTCCTAACACACTAGAGAGCGCGCTCGGCTCGACTAACACATTTGCATAGACATGATTCACGCACTTGCGCTATACGTTTGCGTTGGGGACTCACCTTTTCCTTCTCCCGCTCTCTCAGCGTGCAGCGATGCGTCGATTTTTTGTCAAAATAAAATCCAAACTGGCCGCGGGTGGAATGTTAAGCGGTTGTAAACACAGTTTTCACACGGCGGCGAGCACTTGGCAGACGTCACGACGGAATACTGGTGGACGAAACGATTTCGCAAACGTTAATGTAATTGAAGCGCTCTCATCGACGAAAACGTTAGGTTAAGGTGCAAAACTCGCGCCCAAGGCCGGGCCCCTAAACCTCCCCTCTGACATTGCAGCAAACTTGCCAATAAAACGAAACAAAGGGCAGAGAGAAGGGTTTAACCCCGCCTCACTCCCTCACTCACTCACTCTCTCACACACACGCGCGCACGCACACACTCACTCACTCACTCACACAATGCGCTAATGCCGCACTAATCCCCGGCCTTGAGCGTCGAGCGGCCCCTTAAGTCGATAGCGCGCTTAATTACCGTTTGTCTTAAGAGCCAGAGCCGGCGGGTCGGGCCGGGCCGCGCGCGGTTACGGGCGGGGCGCTTGTAGTCGCGGGCGCGGGGCGGGGCGGCGGCGACAAGGCGGTTGTGCACCTGAACGCAACGGGCGGCGGGCGCGGACTGGCTGCGCTGGGACCGGAGCAGCGGCAGCGAACCTGCCGCCGCCCGGCCCGGCCCGGCCCGGCCCGCCGCCGCGCCGGCCGGTGCCTGCCCCCCCCCCCCCACCTCCCCCTTTTCCTCCTCGCCGCCGCCACCGCTGCAGTTCGGCCCGGCCCGGCAGCCAGGTGGTGGCGGTGCGAGGTGAAGTGAACCGAGGCCGGGGCGGCAAGGATGCGTAGGACGAGCCACCCGGAGCACGGCACGGGGCCCGGCAGCGGTGCAGCTAGATTGTCCGACCAATCTTGGTGCGACCTGGCGATTTCCCCGAAATTTGAAAAAGGGCTGTCCGACCTGGATTTTGTCCCAGCTCGCGGATAAAGTGACAGCCGCAATAATTGCGATGTTTGCCCAGAATGACTAACATTGAACAGGACCGCCGAGGTAAAACACTTACCAGCGGAGTCCCCAGGGAACGTTCATCCAGTCAACGTTCCACAGAATGGCGGCTGACATAGGTTATCAGCGGCATGACGCGGGCCATCTTGGCGATCTTGACATCACACACAGTCCCGCTTTATGACTTTTACCGAAGAATAGTCTAACCTGACACTACTTGAATATCTTATGTTCACGCCGATACTTTGCACAGATGCTAAAAGTTTTGTTCAAACCGCGAAAACGAATAAAAACGCCGTACCGAACGAGACAAGGCGACACTGAACGCTTTTCATTTCAAACTGCAGTTTGGGCATGCCCCTGCAGCGCTGCCAACTTCAATCCAACCAAACCACACTCGTTACTGATGCAATAAAAATTTCGGATTTGAGCGGATGCGCTTCCTGCCATTTTGGCAATGAAAGCAGCTAACGTGACGAAAAAGAGACTTTCCCGTGAATTATTATAATAGTATAATTTTTGACGAATTTTGCAGATCTGAAAGCTGTTACTGAGCCTGGTCGGGTCAGGACGGGGGGCGGGGCGGGGGGGGGGGGGGGGCTCTCGATCCTCTCGATCCATCACAACAAACAAGAGGATCGTCTGCTGAGACGACTTTAACATCATAACCTAGGGACGACTCGGATAGGTCGGAAAATTTACATTCACCCCACGGCGGGGACCGAGCAGAGCTCGAGGGAGAAAAATTTGGTGAACAAATGTCGTGAATGTTTGTAAATTATCCTGAATTTTGGTGATTTTTTAAAAAAAAATTCTGAATTACGGGGGCCACAAAAATTTCAGAGCTGTTTCCCTCTCGGCAGAGTTACAGCGATGGAGGCGGGGCCGGAAGGGTAAGGGGAGGCCGTCGGCCAGGCAAGGCCGGGGCGGCCCGGGGCGGCGCCGGCGATCGGAAAGGGTTGCTCCGGGCCGGGCGGGGCGGGGCGGGGTGGGGCGAAGTGGGGCGGGGCGGGGCGGGTGGGCACGAGGCCGTCCGCAGCTGAGCCGTCTCGTCCCGTCAGGCTCGACTGCACCCTGGTTCTTTATTTTTACTCTTGAGCGCTGATGGGGAATGGCCAGCGCGCGGAAACACACGGGAAATCCCCCCGCGAGCCGCCCACGGCCCGGCCGAGCTCCCCGTCCGGTCAAATAATATAGAAATAAGAGCACTCGGAATAATATCAACGAGTTTATTGTAGATTCCCGAAGGCGATTGCATACGCGCGGGGACAGTCCGCGCGAGTCATGAGTCATGTGCGCGGGCCGAGCCGGGCCGGGCCGGGCCGCCCACGAGTCATACTTACGGCGAATCTAGATCACCTACTGCGCTGGACGGGGCGGCTGGCAGCATGCATAAGCGTCCCCGAGCAGGAGCGGAACTCCAGCCGAGAGCGCGCGCAGCCGCCACGCGTTTGGTGCACGATGGGTTGCCTACCGCCCGGGCGGTAGGCGTGCAGCCGGCAGGGCTGCGGTGGAAGATACAGGCACCTCTCGGAAAACGATTACACTCGCGCTTTAGAGTACACCGTCTCACACTTTGAGACATGTTTGTAAGGGTTACGGGAAAAAATTTCCATAAGAAATGTCGTTAAGTTACGATAGCAAATTGTAAAATTACAAAATTTTAAGGACACTTGGTACTGACTTGTGAGTCTTAAACGAGCAAAAATAGGCTTTCGTAAATTTACGATTTCGAGCATAACGTTACAGCACCGTGAGTGAATCACAAATCACGAAAAAAGTCGTAAACTTACAGTGCAGGAGAGACGGGACGGAGACGCGTTTACCAGCAAGTCAAATTCTGTGTGTACAGTACTGCGCTTTTATTGGGAGTCGGTTACGGCATGGCGCTAGAGCTCGGGGTGACACGGCTTGGACGCGAGGGGGAGGGCGAGGCCTCGAGCGAGGCTACTGGTTGCTGAGGTTGATGAACAGCTGCATGCAGCTGAACCACTTGCGCAGCGCTTCCCCGCACGTGGGCCGGTCGAAGGTCCCCCTGGAGTACACGTGCAGGGCGCAGGGCGCGGGCCTGGCGTGGGACTGCATGACGAAGAGGCGGGCGCGCCGCACGCCCGGCGCCTCGGACAGCCACGGCCCCGCGTAGCAGCGGCCCGGCACCGCGCGGCTCGCGTCCTGCGCCAGCCAGACCAGCACCGCCACGGTCACCACCACGGCCACCACGGGAACAACTACACGTTTTTATTTAGCAGCGCCACGCACTTAGAAGACTTTCAAGAAAATTCAGAAAAATCCAAAGTAACGCAGAAGGATCTTGGAAGTATTCAAGAAAAATATTAACGAATTAAAAAAAAAAATCCAGGAAAAATTGAAGGAAAACTCAAGGGAGCCTTTTTTTTTTATCTCAGAAAGGTTCAAGATAATGTAGAAAATTTCAGGTAATTTACGTAATAAAATTTCGAGGTGTTTCCTCACTCGGTACGCACATTTGCGGTGAGTTACCGAGCCGGGCGCGGTGAGCTAAGCGAAGCGTACCTGGACGCGCTGGCCCGCGAGGCAGAGGGGCAAAAACACGACGACGATGACAGGGATGGCGGCCACGGCGAACGTGTCAATCTGGCCGCGGAAGATGACCACCTCGGCCGAGCTCACCAGGGGCATGAGCAGGACGGTGAGCAGGATGTGCGGCACGAAGCCGCGCCACACGCGGTCCACGCCGCGGCACAGGTCCTGCGCGCGCGCCAGCAGCACCGAGGTGGCCTGCAGCGGCCCGAGCCCGGCCTGCTTCTGTGGGAGAGGGCAAGACACGTGGTGAGCACGGCCTGCTTCTGTGGGAGAAGGCAAGACACGTGGTGAGCACGGCCTGCTTCTGTGGGAGAAGGCAAGACACGTGGTGAGCACGGCCTGCTTCTGTGGGAGAGGGCAAGACACGTGGTGAGCACGGCCTGCTTCTGTGGGAGAGGGCAAGACACGTGGTGAGCACGGCCTGCTTCTGTGGGAGAGGGCAAGACACGTGGTGAGCACGGCCTGCTTCTGTGGGAGAGGGCAAGACACGTGGTGAGCACGGCCTGCTTCTGTGGGAGAGGGCAAGACACGTGGTGAGCACGGCCTGCTTCTGTGGGAGAGGGCAAGACACGTGGTGAGCACGGCCTGCTTCTGAGGGAGAGGGCAAGACACGTGGTGAGCACGGCCTGCTTCTGTGGGAGAGGGCACGACACGTGGTGAGCACGGCCTGCTTCTGTGGGAGAGGGCAAGACACGTGGTGAGCACGGCCTGCTTCTGTGGGAGAGGGCAAGACACGTGGTGAGCACGGCCTGCTTCTGTGGGAGAGGGCAAGACACGTGGTGAGCACGGCCTGCTCGGTAAAAGCGACGCGTCCTGGTTTTCAAGCAACCAAGCAAGTCTTATGGAGAGAATACCGCACAGGAGCGCCTTGTTTTTACCTAGAGAGCTTGAAAACCAGGACGTAGTTTTAGCCGTGTGCTGCTGCTTGCAAATGCATCGAGTTTTTCCTTCTGTACGCGCTGGATTCGATCTCGCCGCAAGGACACGGGCCTCGCCTTTCCCAGAAATTTAAGTTTGTCGGATAAAGTCTCATATTTCCCGAAGTAGTAGAGATATCGCAAATCTGAGAAAACCTACGTGTTCAGCACATCCAGCTTAGTCGAAAACGAGTTTCAGATCATCAAAATCGGAAACTTGGTCGCCGAGCGGTCAAATTTCAAAAATTAACGCAGATTTCCAAAATATTGAACTAAAAATGGCCGTAGCAGGTGTCTGCACGGTCGTTCGAAATGCCTCTGGCTCAAAAATCGTTCAAAATGGACCCTAGAACAACTGTACAAAATTTGGTAGATGAGTCATTTCGTGCAGTATTCTTATGATTATCTGTGCGAAGCCACTGCACTGTCGCCTCGCCTCGCCCTGGCGGAGGCCTCACCCCCAACGGCCGCGGAATAAGGTCGAGCAGCTCGCCGAGGACGACGAACAGCGACAGCTGCATGGCCACGAGCGAGTAGAAGTCGACGATCGAGCACATCGCCATGAAGGCGATGAACGCCTTCTTCGGGGTGGGCGCGCCGAAGGTGACGACGACCGAGCCGGCCGACGCCGCCATGAACCACCAGAAGAAGCGCATGATGCGACGCACGCGCGAGCCGGCCCCTCGCAGCCGCGCCTGCACCTGCAGGGCGTGCGCGCGCATGCGCGGGGACGAGGTAGAGAGCATGCACACGCACCCGCCACCAGCATCGACGGCAAGGGTTAAAAACTCTGAACTTTCAAAGAAATCTTCAAGAAAAAAAGATAGAACTGCGCAGGATGTTTTTTTTTTAAATGATGTCGCTTGTTTGCAAAAATTCAGAGCACTGGAAAAACAAAGGTGCTAAGTCCTACCTTTAAAAGGCACTAAGATTTAGTGCCTTCGGAAAGGCACTAAGATTTAGTGCCCCAGGAAAGGCACTAAATTGTGTTAGTGTCTTTCAAAGGTAGGACTTAGCACCTTAGGTGACCAGCTGCGTATACACCATACAAATTTAGTGCCCTTGCAAAGGCACTAAGATTTAGTGCCTTTGCAAAGGCTCGAAAACTTAGCACTTGATTTTAGCGCCCCAGGAAAGGCGTTGCTTAGCACCTTTGTTGTTCCGGTGAGTAGTTTCCCCTTCGGCCAGCACCCAGGACGTCGCCCACTCTTACCTTGGCCGCGCTGGGTCCGCCGCCGTGCTGCTCCAGGACGCGCGCCAGGGCCACGGCCTTGTCGAGCGTCTCGCGGGCCAGGCGCGCGCGCAGGATCCACACGAAGCGCGCCGCCAGGCTGGAGTAGGCGCCCACCACCAGGCGCAGCGGGACGCGCAGGGCCAGGGCGCGCGGCGCCTGCAGCATGTCCCACACGAGCAGCGGCAGGAACGTGAGGCAGAGCACCGTCATGGCCTGCAACACCACGCACCGGCTCGTCAGGGAGGGCAGGACAGGGAGCCGAGGGGGAAACAACTCTGAAATTTTCGTACTCTTTGTAATTCAGAAGAAGAAAAAAACGGAAAAACTCAGAGGAATACAGAAAAAAATCAAAAAATAAAGAAGAAAAATTCAGGAATTTTTGTTAAAAAGTCAAAAAATCGTAGCGACTCGGAAAACTTATAAAAATTCAGGGAAAATAGGATCAAAAATTGCAAAAAGATTAAATAAAAATTCAGATAAATTCAGAACATTTGGGGACCAAAATTCGGAGATGTTTGCGCCTCGCCTAGCAGGGAGCGCACTGCGATGTAGTGTTGGGTACTGAGGGCCGGGCCGCACCGACAAAACGATTCTATTGATTAAACGGAATTTACGGAACGGAAAATATGATCGCATTTTTCTCCTGACTCAATGGAATTCCATTGAGACAGATGAAAAATTCCCGTGGAGTAAAAAAAATTCCATTGGTTAAACTAAAAATGTTATCATATTTTCCATGGACAAAATTTCTATTAATCTAAGGGGCTCTCCATTAGTTCAAGGAAACCATTCTCTGGGTGCGGGCCGGGCGCAGCGCTGACCCGGGAGCGCTCTAAGCGCCGGAGGAACAGACAGCTCCGCAGGCTGTGGACGTCCTCCAGCAGGACGCGGCGGACGTCGGCCAGCGCCTCCGACAGCAGTAGCTCGTCGCGCCCCCGCGCGGCCTGCGCGCCGCCCCCGCTCCCGTCCCCGCCAACGACGCCGCAGTGCAGCGCGGGAGTGAGCACCATGGTCTTGTGGTGCGTCTGGGCCTGCTTGCGCCCCGCCCCGCCCCGCCCCGCCCCGCCCCGCCAGTCTCGTTAATAATGACTTATTCCCGTGCGTGCTGGTGGCGAATGGCGTATGCATGAGTGCCCTCTAGTAGTGCCCCCCGTCACCGCGCCCCGCTCCGCTCCGCCCCTGCACTTCCGCCTCCCCGCCGGGCCGGGCCGGGCCCGCCCCGCACCCGCAGGCACAACACACCACACCTCGCCGCCGCACTGCTCCTGCCTGGGACAGAACAGTTTCGAGACAAGACAGCCAACATGAGCATATACTGAGGAGGGAGAGGGATGTTCGGTTGCAGTCAGGGCCGGAGGGACCCGCGGAGGTTGGGACCCTCTGGCAATCAAACATTTCTCTCAGAGTGATTCGTAAGGGTAGCGCTGGGCTGGGCAGGGCCGAGCTGTTCTCGTTTGTCTCGTTGTCCCTCCTCCTGCTGCTGCTGCCAGCCTCGCCCTCGACGGCGACCTCGCTGAGCCTGGCTCTGCCTGATCCGGGCGCGCCGCTGCAACACCACGGAGCTCTTCTTCTTGCCGGCTGATTCCCAGCGCATCTCTGCGCGCGGGTCGGTGCAGGGGGCGTCGGCGTCGTCCTGCTGGCGTCGCTGGTGTCGTCGCTGTCTCTTCCACTTCGAGACTCTTCCACGGTCGCGGCTACCCCGCTCCGCCTGCCTCGACTTGCTCCACATCAGTGTGGCCAGATAAGTATAGGCACAAGATCGTAGGTACGCGCGCACCGGTGCGAGGCAGACGGGTATCTCCGCGCCTATGGGTAAGGCCTCTCTCTGACGTGCATTTTGTAGAGGGTTTCAATGCAGAGACACGAGTTTCGATACAAAAAGTAAAGCAAGTCTACGGGGCGCTCGAGCGCCGCACTAGGTACAGCACCGTGTACAGCGCTCATACGCCCTCCGTTATTTTTAGGAAGAAAACGCGGGGGGGGGGGGGGGGTCGTCCCCCAGGTTTGATTTTAGGCATTTCGCACCCCCTTTGCCTTGCACTTCCGCGATCTCTGCACAGTTGCGCGCGTAAGTACGATCTTCTGCCTACTGTACTTACCTGGCAGCACTGCTCCACATGTTCTTTACCGCACATCGGGCCGGGCGCGCTGGTCCGGGTCCGCCCTCGACCCCTCTTCATCTACACACGTGGTTACTCCGTGACTTATTTCTTACATCCGTCCTTGTCGCACCCATGCCGGGCGCGGAAGTGTCTCATGAGTGCGACAAGGACAGAGAGAGAGAGAGAGAGTACGAGGGCGATGCTCGGAATAAGTCGGCTGGCCCGTGGCGGGGCGGCACGTGGCGCTTAGGGCAGCCGCACCGCGGTCCGGGGCGGAGGTGACGCACCGCGGCGCAGTATTCGTCTCCGCTCCATACTGGGCTAATGACGCGGGGCGAGGACAGAGAGGAACCCGGACCCGCGCCCCGCCCCACCCCACCCCGCCCCGCCCCGCCGCGCCCGTGGTAACAAAACTTGCCATGTTTTTCCGACCTGCGTTGAGTTTCATGACGTAATCGGCGTGCACAGGAAACTCCAGCGGCAACAGCAGGGGTGGCGGCTCCGTGCGTGCGCGCTTCTGTTTGCGTTTTGTGTTTTGTTGTGTTGTATTGTATTGTTCGTCCTGCCGTCGCAGTGCAGCTCATCCCGGGGGCGCTTTCGTTTGTGTGGTCGCGTATGTACAAGAAACTGTACACATACCGGGTGTTTCTTTGAATGCGTAACAGTGTTGCGGGTTTGCCTACCCCATTCGCCCGTAAGGCGCCATGGCCCCTGCAGCGCTGGAGAGTACACAATGCAGTCCCCCCGCCCCGCGGCCTTGGCACTTGACTTGACTTGACTTGACTTGAGATTGCCTGGCCACAAATGACCTACGGCTTTCGCGTCGACTCACGTGAAGACCACCCTCAAATGCCCGGTGCCGAGCAGGGATGCGCCGCGCACGAAATTCGACAAGTAAAGCTGCCGGTGCTGGTCCCCGTCCCCGTCCCGCCCCGGTTCCGGTGCGGCACTGTACACTCTAAATGCGAAAGAACAATCTTGTTCCCCGATTAGGAACGTTTTCGTGCACATCTAGGCTTGGATGCGAATTTGTTCCTCAAGTGAGCAGACAAATTGTGTCAAACTTTACACAACTTGTCCAGTTTTAGGAACCAACTTTGCATCCAGTCTGGATGTGCACGAAAACGTCCATAATCGAGCAACAGAATTGTGTCAAACTTTACACAACTTGTCCAGTTTTAGGAACCAACTTGCATCCAGTCTGGATGTGCACGAAAACGTCCATAATCGAGCAACAGAATTGTTCTTTCGCATTTAGAGTGTACTGCCTTTCGCACCGGCGAGATTAATGGGCCGACATCGTTTGCTACTAATACCAGCGGACAGAGTCACGCCCGCCGCGCCGTGAGGAGGGCGAGAAAAAAAAGGGTGTTGACGTACGCTAATGATGAGTTCGGTGCGGAAGGTACCCGCGGTGCTCGGGCCGGGGCGGGCCGGGGCGGGCCGGGGCGGGAGCGCCGCGAACGAGACCAGACGCAAGGTGCTCGCCGTCAGACGCGGACCGCGACCGAGCGAGCACGAAACTGTCTCTCTCTCACTCGCGATCGCCCCGGCGGCGCGATCCTAGCCTGATCGGCGAGGTCCTGCCCTGCCCATCCTCGCCCACGTGTCCGCCAGGATGCCCCGCACCACCAGGTCGCTGGGCGCGTGGGGGACGCGCCTCCTCGCCGCCGTCCTGGCCGTCGCGGCGCTGGCGCCGGCGCCGGCCGTGGACGCCAACATGAGGCGGCCCAAGTCCGCCGCCCCCGCCGTGCCCCCCGAGTCCTGGCTCACCACGGTGAGTCGCGTAGAGTTTCGGATGAGGCCATTCCGGTTCCGACCAGGTTGGCATGTCACCCAGCCGGGTGTAACGCAGTGTGACGCTAACGCCCCGCACCGCACCCCGCACGCAGCCCGAGATGGTGGAGATGTGGGGCTACCCCGTCGAGACGCACCGCGTCAACACGGACGACGGCTTCATCCTGGAGGTGCACCGCATCCCGGGCCCCCGGGGCTCGGGGCGCCGGCGCGGGGCCGCCAGGACCAAACGCGCCCCAGTGCTCATCGCGCCAGGCTTCGGCGCCACGAGCGAGTGCCTCGTGTTGCGGAGGAATGACACCCTGGGTAAGGCGAAGCTCCCCCTCCTTGACTTCAATGTATTGAGTTTTAAACTTCGATAAACTAAAAAAAATTAAGAAATTAATAAATTCAGAAATTAAGTAAGAAATTCATTCAGAAATTAAGTAAGAAATTAATTAATTAAGAATAATCAAGAAAAAAGAAGAAAATAAAAGAATTTACGGTGAACTTTGACGAACTTTGGCCAATCGTTTTATGAACTTTAGGCGAACTTCAGGAGGGAAGTGCAAGTGCAGTTTTGGACTATTTAGACTATTTAGATTATTCCCCCTTGGTTGCAGCCTTCATGCTCGCAGACGCCGACTACGACGTGTGGCTAGCCAACTACCGCGGCAGCTTCTACGGGCGCGCCCACAGGCGCCTCCGGCCCGCGGACCGCAGGTTCTGGGACTTCACCTTCCACGAGAACGGCCTGCACGACGTGTCCAGCACGCTGCGCTACATGGAGCGGGTCACGGGGCAGAGCACGGCGCTGTACGTGGGCCACTCCATGGGCAGCACGTCGCTGCTGGCGCTGCTCGCCGAGCGGCCCGAGTACAACGCGCGCCTGCGCGCCGCCTGGCTGCTCACGCCCGCTGCCTACTTCCACCACGTCCGCGGCGCCTTCGCCCAGGTCCGCCGCCACATGCGCTGGGGATACGTAAGTGCCGGCCCGGCCCGGCCCGGCCGACCGGGAAAACGTCGCCAAATAGAGGGTTTCGGATCTCGGCATTTCAAGGAGGAAAAAAAAAGGAAATCAGGACCGGAACTAGTACTCTAATTCTCGCTTTTTCCAAATTTTAACCATTTTGCGAGGCTTAGTTGTCATCAGGTAACCCTTGTACAACTTTAGGCGTCTTTTCGTTTCTGAACCACACGCTACCAACCCTCTTTTCGCTTTTTTTGTGACTTCATGAGAGCTACCGCGGTAGCTCGGTTGCTCCTATCACGCTAACGTCCTCCCGAGGTGGTTTGCGTGGTTGAGGTAGGGCGGTTGGCGCGGGCTCGCAAGGTGTTTTGATCGGAAAGTAAGAAAGCCGAACATCATGTCAGTGACGATAAGTCTTGATCAGCATCGCGTCATCACCACAACGGAAGGAAACCTCCTTACTCGCAACGGGCCTTCCTTTTTGCTCATTTATGATGTCCACGCGCCATAGTAGCAGACGACACACCACCGCGCCTGTCCGCTGGTTCATTTTTGATTGTGTTTGCGGTGTGTGACGTCACACGCCATACCACACGCAACCACGGTACGAAAACGACGCCTTTTCATATCAGATTTGCACGCGTATTTGCTGAGATTTTGATAGTGGTTCCGGTCCTGATTTCCTTACCTTTTCTCTACATGCCGAGAGCAGAAACCCACTATTAGAAATGTGTATACGAATGGAAATTCACACACCTTGACACGCTTGGGTTTGGCTTCCCCCCTGTAGAACGCCCTGGCGTCCGTGAGGGTGGAGACCACCCCCATGCGCACGCCGCACCCAGAGTGGTGCTTCCCCGACAACAGCGTCCGGCCCTCCACGGCGTGCTGGCAGGCCCTCACCGAGGCGCAGGGGCCGTTCCACTCCTCCGCCAAGAACAACGTGAGCAGCGCCCTCGCCGCGCGCCAACCCAGGGAACAGAAAAATGTCAAAGTGATGTCATTTGACACCAAGGGGGTCATTTTGACGTCATTTCAACATCATTTTGATATCAAACTGAGATCAAAATTATGTCAAAATGACCCCCTTGATGTCAAATGACATCACTTTGACATTTTTCTGTTCGCTGGGAACGTACCACCAAATACCGGTTTCGCAAATGGGGAAAATACTATACAAATACGCAGTAACTTTGAATTTGTGTCGCTTCACTCACCCTGCAGACGTACGCGCCGATACTGCTGCGCCACTGGCCGGCGGGCGCCTCCCACGGACAACTAGTGCACTTCGGACAGCTCATCATTAGGGGTGAGTCTGCGACACACGTACAGATGTGCGACATTCACACACCTCAGGTGTGTTCCTGATCCGCCCCGACCATCACGATGCCGACATCGGTTTTACAGGTGACGGATTCTACAAGTACGACTTCGGCCCGGAGAGGAACTTGGACGTTTACGGAACCGTTTACCCTCCGCCATACAACTTGACAAACGTGCGGGTTCCAACCTTCATTTTCTATAGCAAAAACGACTACCAGGCCCATTACAAGGTTTGTTCAGTCAATAAGTAACGCAATGAGTCGTGTTACTGATACTTACACTAATAATACAAATATGCTTTGCTCCAGGACGTCGAGAAGCTGGCCGCCGACCTACCGGGGCTGGCCGGTCTCCACTTGACGCAAGCCGAAACGTTCAACCACATAGACATGATGTACGAGGAGGCCGCGGCTGATTTGGTGTACAAAAGACTGATTGAGCAAATGACGAAATATAGATAGTCTACACAAATAAAGGTTTTTTCCCCCACTTTTGTTTCTTTTCTTTTGTTGACCCTTTTGGAACGGGAGGGTGGTGTTACTTCTTTCCTCCATCTCCTGGCCGACTGCTTCCCAAAGCAAAAGCCGCTGCCAAAACAACAAGAAGTCCCCCCCCCCCCCCCACTCCCACTCTCTTTCCTTTCCTCCACCCTAACAGCCGTCGCATCATTTCACCGGCATAAGCATAAGTACTTGTAAGGTACTTGTTGTAGTTCTTATCTCCAGAGTCTCGACTTACTGATAATTATGGGACGTCAATGGCACTGGAATGGAAATCGAACCGAGAGTAACGCAATGGACGCTACAGACGCCCAAATTTACAAATCGACGGTCAAGGCAAGGCTGTTAGAAAGGTATGTCCACGTTCACAAGTCTTGTAACTTTTAGCCTCAGAAAAGCTAGGGAAAATGATCTAATTGACACATTTTGCAGGGAGCAGAGAAAGCTCAAGAAGGAAAACTTAGACTTAATAAACAAACTCTTGGAAATGATAAAACTAACACTACTACTACTACTTCAGAAGCAAGAGTTTTTAAAGGAATGTCTTCGGCAACGTATAGAGCTTCTGAGTTTTCTGAGAAGGATTGAAATTAAAGACAAAATAGAAGAATCTTAATCTTATAATTTAATGGAATTGCTGTTATAGTATCTTATGTACAATGAAATAAAACAACTCATCCCATCATGTTAGTTCCACTTTAATAAACAAAAAAAAAAAAAAAACACTAGCAAAAAAAATAAAACAAAAATAATTAAATAATGATGTAATTAAATGACATATAAAATATATAATGGAGAAAATCACGAGGTTACTTCATTTCTCAAGTCGATACCAGGACGTCAACTACAAAGAACAGCCATCCAAACACACAACCAAGTATGAATAGAAAAGAACTACAAGAGGTCTGCTAGGGATTTGTACTTCCAGACATCGGCAAGTTTAGAATCTCAGTTGCATTGTTACGAAAACAATGGCGCATTTCAAGAGCAAATTCTGAAAATAATGCAGGACTAACAACCAGCATGGTACATACAAAACTGCCACTTGTCCGAATAATAAATGCAGCTCTCTCAAAAATACCCTGCAAGTCGCTTTGTATTGTTCTTAATTGGGACATATCTGTGTATATACCTCATTAAAGAAAAACAAATGGCACTTGGACTGTGTTCAGTTGGCCAAGTCTTTTATGCTTTTCAAATCGGTAACAATTAATTAACAGTTGATAACACAAAATAATCCAGTAACCTGAGATCAGGGCAGTGTGTAAGATTTACATACATCTATAAATTATATTTTTATATATATATATGATATCTTACAGAGGCAGCGCATCACAAATTATGTACAAGCACACTGGTAATCTCTTCCATACTTTCTGTATGTAGATCATATTAAAATAAAATATATTATGTTGGGTTGTTCAAATAGTTGGCATAATCAATCAAATAAAAGTTCTGGGAAGTGACAAAGTACAAAAAGTTAGAATCTAATGCCATGTCATGAAAGTGTTTCAAATGTTTTACTTCATGGAACTTCATTCTCCAGCACAGAGAAACAAGAAAACATCAAAATTGCACAGTAGGATTCTAAAATTAAAGTCATCTTAAATTACATTATGCTGAGACTTTTTGATCAGATAAATATATAATCACAATTATAACATTAAAGAAAATGAAGAGAGGCAGAAAGAAGACCACATTGATGTTGGCTAGTTATGTATTTTGGACAGCAGTACTTCACCGTACATCCTACTCACTCAAATATTACATAAAGAATTTGAAATTTGTCTATACATATCTTGGTTTTATTTATGTCATGATGACACAGAAATTAATTAAAAGATCTCTTATGCTTACCACTAACATAAAAAACATAAAAGAAGGGCGCCCTTCTCTCATGATGAGGACTGTCTTGTTATGCTGCAATTTCATAGAGCACCACAGAAGTAAAATCAAAAAGATTCTTTTAACAATGATAAAGAGATTAGCAAGTGTCTTGTGAGCGTGCCTTTCAAGAGTAACAAAAAATATTTAGGAATCAACGAAACAACAAACCAGACAAATGGAAGCAGTCATAAAACTTCTCTTCAAGATAGCAAAGCCCTGTAAATTTGCTTTTTAGCACTTCAACTAAAAAAACAAAATTAGAAGGATTTAACACACAAAACGAATGCTGCCATTGGTGTGGTTAATTTGATATTTTTTCAGCAATCAAATTTCATTACATTGACAGGAAATAAAGATCCTGGTATGTGCAATATAGGGGCAAGCATTTTACTAGAAAAAATCCTGAGCATAACATTCCAATCTTTTGTGTGTTCGACAAATTCAATGGGACACCAGGATGTGAGTGCAAATTAGAAATATCTAGTATTCATGAAGATAAATAAATTTTATACTATTCAATAGGAATGATTTCATTAAAAATACTCACAGTTTTCAAATAAAAGCTTGTTAAAGCAACTGTCAAACAAATCTTATCAATAATGAAATTAATTTTGGCAGATAAGCCTTAGTCCATGATTTAACAGCTTTAAAATAATTCATGAACTTCAGTGAGTGAGAAAAGCAGAAATATCAACCAAAAGTGCAGTCTTCAAATGATATGATACATGGTAGACGTCAACTACAAGCAAAGCTATTTTTGTCACACTCCACTGAAGCTTAGGAAGCTTTTCAAGCTGATGTAAATATAGCAAAAACTTAAAAAAATAAATAAAAGAATTGTGATAATTCAATATACAGATGTCTCCTTTAAAATCAAAACTTGAAAGCAGAAAGCTATATGATTCTTGAGTACAGTCGGATTCTACATATGAAATAAGGGACCAAATTTTCTAATAATTATTTAAAAAAAAAAAAAAAAAAAAAAAAATGACGGTCACATGAGATCACATACATAGTAGCGGTATCATCTATGGCATGCAGCGACCTATACATTTCATCACACAGAAAGGTACATCAGCAATCCATTTTATGAATAAATACAATAGTTATTTTTAACAAGATTTAAAGAGACATAACACACACTTACCATAAGGGCACACAAATAATACTTGTACAACATGGAAAAGTTAATTTCTTATTCTATGGTTATTTTAATTTCTCCTAAGTGGACTTACTTCAGTCTCATCCACATGGGAAACACATGATCCATAACAAAGTAGCAATGCATTGTTCTCAATTGGTAAGTTAATGAGACTAGATCTTGATAAAAATCCTATTCAGCCAGTAGTATTGATTCCCTTCTGGATAATATTAGGTTCATTTGTAAGTAGCTGGGCTAAAGAGACACTGGTTTCACAGGCTATTTGTTAGATGGCCTAGCTACTTGAAAGTGGACCCTTAGAAGTGAAAATGCACAGGGACGGGTAATGAGCAAACACTAATCAGCCGTAGGAAAATTCAGTTTAACAGATAAAGAGAATCAAAACCAGTGAGTCATAAATAAGAAAAAAATATAGATGAGGAGTAATTTTAGTTCTGTAAAGCTATTGGATTTGAGCAATGAATCAAATAGTTCATTAAAGAATCTGAGAAAAACCAAAACTACACATAAATGCAAACGTCTGCAGTGCTAAAATTGATCTCTGGGCAAGATCCAAGTCTCACTGTGGCTTAATAAAAACAATGCTCATTGAAACAAAAAGAACACTTTTACATTCAATTCACTGAGAACATATTGCAACAAAGTTGTTTGACAGATGTTTCACCAGATGATCAGTACCGAAATAATCAAGATAATAGGCAGATGTACTAATGGAAAAGGAATTATGCAAATACTTCATTAAGCTGTGCGTTGACTGACTTTAGTTCAGACAGACTTAGAATTTCATTTTGGGAAAGGAATACTCTAAAACTCGATGCAACAGTTGACTTACAAAACTTAACATAAGTCTCACATATCAATTTCTCATAATGACACTTAGGATAGAAACAGTCCAAATTTAAATACGTAAAATTGCCTTGAGAAGAGCATGGCATCACAAGAGGGCAATGTTAAAAACAAAACAAAAAAGTCTAAATTGTTCGAGCCACAATAAGTGTGGGCATCGTTTGGCCTCACACATCAGTCTTCAAATGCCACATTATTTTTACATTCTTTGGATATTTGCCAATATCAACTATGTTATATTGAAGACTGGTTACACCAAAGAAGACCTTCTTAATATATAGCGAGTATTTCTCACTTCAATTTGACCTTGCCATATAACTACATTACTTTGGTCAAAAAAAAAAAAAAATATGCCAAATAAAAGGCAAGGAAAAAATTGATTAAGACCTCTTTGTTTGGCATTACAGTCCCAATAAAAATTGTATCAAATTAAGACAGGAAGAAAAATGACAAGTGTTTAAAATGGACAGCCAACTTTTACAACAAACCAAGCTCAATCAGTTTAAAATACTTGAAAAACTTGTATTAGCATATCATACATAAGGTATAAGAAATAAATTGTACTACATTTGAGAGAAAAGTACTTAAGTAATGTACTTAGGCATTGATCTACTAAAATCGCTATAATGATAGAGTGCTGATATGCTGTAGCTTATTCAAGAGCACCTCACCTTCCAATCACGGTAAGACATAATTGCCCTTGTCTTCCAAAGAGTACAATTACACAAATCAAGACAGTTTTGAAGGCCACCATGTTATCGCTACATGACAGGAAACCAAGAGCTCCACAAAACTACGCATATGTATGAATATATAGATATATAGAATATAAATATATGAAAAGAGAAGAATATGAGCCATTGTAAGCTGCCACTAATGATGAATCCAGCAGAAGAGTCAAAAGCAAAAATCTCCCACACCCAAGAACAAAAGGAGGATTAAATTTTAGCATATGGACTCAACAACAAAGCTAAATGAGTATTGCAAGAACATTTACTCTAAAATACACAACTAAGCAGGAAGGTATTGACAGGATCAGTACATGCAAGTTTGTCTCCAGCTACATATACTGTTCAAATATCTTGCGCTTAGTACTGTATTGCTAAAAACAACTACCTATAGGAAGTTAGAGCTGAGCACAAAAGAGAATCCTCTCTAGATCTCACGGTTTCTGAGATTCAGAAATAAGACAGTGGCATCCTGATTGGATTACATTATCTAAGCACCTGCATACATGTTGATGCTGGTAGTACTCTACAAATTGCCTAAACAAAAGGGGGAAGTTTCAAACTTTTAACATAAGACATTTAAGTACTCAATAGAAGTGTATGACAGCTAGATTGATAACTCCTAACATTTGTGACATAATCCAACTTATTATGTAACTGCTGATGAGTGAAGATGGAAATATGTGCTCTTGACAAAAATTGGACCCACCACGATTGCTCTACAATGGGACTATAAATTGAAGTTAACTAAGTCAAGTAACACAATCTCACTTCTCTCTCGAACACATTGGCTGGGGTTGGGATAGCGACTGCCATAAAATAGAACTAGGCTCTCAGTTACCCTCCTATTAGCCGCAAATTAGTTATACTGGACCATAGGAAGCCCTGTCACAAACTATCAGGAATTATTGCACACAACACAGAAGTCTTTCTTACCTTACATCACATTTCATAAAATGCAGCAGGATCAACCTACAATCACAATTATGTCTAACAATCAACCAATACTCTGAATACTATCATGTTAAAGCCATCCACAGATTTTATCAAAATTCCTCATAATTAATACCTTTGTAAAAGTATAAAATCACAGGAACTAAAATGTTCCTATATCTTAATTCACTAATTTTGTTTGTTCTCAAATAGAGACGCAAACATAGAAATTTTCTTTAAAATTGATTGTCAGTGAGCTTCATAATAACTTGTTTCTCTAACCCCAAAGGAGACTCAATACTTCAAGTAAAATTACAAAGTTCTCAACTTATTTTGTGATACGAGTTGGCACATCGCATTCCGCCCAGCAGCCAATGTGCACCTTAATTACACTAAAATAGGGGATTTAAAAAAAGATCTATATAGACACAGAGGTTAATCTACTTTTGCATCAACAGCCTGGAGACACCGCTTAGGAAAATCGCCAGCTGGATCATGAGTGGGAGTAGCTGCTCCATTTTCCTGAACACCTTGATTTGATGACTCATCATAACCTGAGTCAGAACTCGAATCACTGAAAGATTTTCCAGGGTTGCTTGCCACAGCATTTGCTACTGCAATAACTTTCACTGATGCTAAAGGTTGAGGAGCAGGAAGGTTGGGGTGTGTTGACCGATGTGGAGACTGTTGTGGTGAAGCCTCAGGAGAAACACCAGCTAGAGAAGGAACAGGAAGAGGTGGAGGTGGTTGAAGTTCTACCTGTTCTTGAATTTGAAGCTCTTCGATAATAGGCTTGTGCTCAACAATATCCATAGGAATCTCCTGTTCTTGAGGTACTACTTCCTCAACCACAACTTCTTGAACCTCTTGTTTGATAGGCATGGTTAAATGACATGGTTTATAGAATCTTGGATCTTTAACAATCTCTCCATTAGGCCCTTGGAAGATAATACCACAGCATATTTGTTTCCTAGAACAATAAACAACTTGTATTAAAGCACAGCCCCTGAAAAGTAAAGCTACATGCAAGAAGAATTTATTCATACCTCTTCCAGATTTTCATGTCAAGGAAACCACTAATTGCCGGAGATCCACGGTGTTTTAAACTTGACTTATGCTGCGGAGACCTTGATCTGTTACGCCTCTTCTTCACTGTAGGTATAGTAACTTCTCCGTCTTCACTAGGTGTTGGACTCGGGGCCAAACTTGGAGGACCACTGAAGCCATTTTCCTCCATTTCCTCTGCAAAAGAGAGTATTGTTGTTAAAATCTTTACCAATAAATTGTAGTGTCCTGTGATTTAACAACACCAACCTCCATCACTGAAAGTGGTTGGGCTACGATCTCGGTCAGCACTCTTCACATACACATGCTTCTTCTTCATTGACTCTGACTTCTTGGAGCCTTCAGCTTTCAGTTTCTTCTTCTTATTCTTAGCTTTGAATTTGGTCAAAGACTTTGTGCCTGGTCCAGCACGTGCATCAACAACCTAAAAGAGTAAGAACAAAAATTAAAAACCATCACATAACCACACACTACTGCAATTAATTTCTTTTTAAAAGAAAAAGGCATTTCTTACATGGCGCCAATTGCGTTCACTGTCTGGAGGAAGCTTCTTCCAACGTTTCACCAACAGCACACATGCATTGCAAATTTCACCAGAACGACGTTCTGGGAGGCGGAAACATTCCATGAAATCCTCTTCATACTTCTTGCTGTCTGTAAATCTGGAGCTAAAGAGGAAAGAGAGAGAGTTATTAAAAAATTCCAATCAGTAAAAAGCTAAAACCACTGTGGTAAGGGATAGAAACATACCTGCTAGATTTAGCTTTGCAAATGCAACACCCAGCTGATGAGCGGTAAACCTTGGGTTTGTGAAAACTGAACATTTTGAATTCTTTATCCTTTCCTTCACACTAAATCAACTGTAACAAAATAAAAAACCAACAAGAGATATAAAATAATGTATAACAATATTAACAGTCCCACAACAAATCCCTCCCCAAAATAAATATTATATGAAAAACTAAAACTCAGGATTCAGAATTGATATATTTAAGGTACATTTATAGGTGTAAAATGGTGAAATGCACAGAATTCAAGATAGTACTTTCACATGGTGGTGGTAGATGACATCATACAATTCAAAGCACCATCTCAACAATAAATCATCCATTGAGAGGCAAGTCCTCATGAAAGCACAAAAAATTGGTGGGTACAGGGGACCATAATTGCACTGATCAAGATTTTCTCCCAGACAGCAGACAGGGTCTCTAAAAAACTTGCACGTCCCGTGTCAACATTCTGCCATTTCCGAGAGGGTGGGTGCCGCTGCACCAGTGCGTGCAGGCCACGGCACGGCCACGGCCTGAAACCTGCGGGAGTGCCGCGCCGGGCACCCGGGCCCGTCCCGTCCCGTCAGGGTGGCGACGAGGCCGTGACAGGCACCTCGCCGTCGACGACACCCGCGGCAAACGTCACCCCCGGACGACAGGTGGTCGTCGACGACGTCCGCGTCCACCGACGAGCGACACCGGGCGCGGGGCGCCGGCCAGCCCAGCCGGCTACAAGCAGCAGGCGGGCAGGTTCACCAAGCCGCGTCCGCCATTGAGGGTCGGGTACGCACCTCGGCGAGAGCAGGACGGGGAGCAGACACGGGGCACGGAGCACGGCAGGGCGAGGGCACCACAACCACTAACCACACACACAACTTGTCCTCGGGCCAGAGAAACTGGGGAACGTCCACCGACAGTCGTCGCACACGTTCATAAACATGTCACCCACCGACGAGGTGCACCGACGGGCGCAAGCCCAGATCACGTAGTCCACCACACACGGGTCGCGATCCGGCACGTCACGAAATCACTCGCACGGCGCGACGCACAGCGGGAAACCACTCGAGCCGCGCACCGGGGGACGCGTCGCGACTCGCTGCACAACAAGGGCGCAACCACCGGCGCAATCAAACCCTTCAAACGCGTTAAAACAGCGTTCAAAACCGCAGCGCAGCCAAACCAAGCCGTCTTTGTTGACGCTTTGCCTCTCGGTAGCGGCGGCGGCGGCGGCGGCAGCGGCTCCGCGGCCCGCTCGGCGGCGGCGCTCGGCTCGGCGGCGACCCGGGGGGAGGGACGCGGAGGCGGGGGCGCGGGGGCCGACGGGGGCGCGCCGAGCACCAGCCGAACGCCGCCGCGCCGCAGCGTTGCCGGCTCGCGGTCCAAGTTTCATTGACCCACGGCCCTAAACGCGCCGTGCACCGCAGCGCGGCTCCGCTCCGCGCCCGGCCCGGGCGGGGCGGCCAGCTCGGCCCTCGCCCTCGGCCCGGCCGCAGCGGCGACAGCCTTGAGGCGGCAACGAACTCTCCGAGTGCCAGATTCCAGTCGGGTAGGGGTAGGGGGCTGGGCCCGGTGCCGTGCACCTCTGGCAACCCCGCCGCGCACCGGCCCGGCCAGCACCGCGGGCTGCTGGAGCTGGACAGGCCCCGCCCCGCCCCGCGCCTGCGCGGCGGAGGGGAAGGGAAGGGAGGGCTCGCTGGAGAAGAACACGGACAGCGGCAGGGCAGGGCAGGACAGGGCGCCGCTGGAGACGACGCTGGGCGGTGGTGCGGGGGAGTGAGGCGAGGAGGTGCACTGCCCGGCCCGGCGGGGAGGGGCACCTGTGCTCGGCTCGGCTAGCCCGGCAGGCCACCCGCTCGCCACGCCTGCATGCGTGCTGCCTACCCTCCCGGGCGCTCCCCGCCGCCCGCACCGAACCGCACCGCAGGCAAGTGCAGTTTCCGGCCGCCGCCGCCGCCGCGCCGGAAACCTGACATAACGTCATGGCGATGTCAAGTTCAGGGCGGCCGCGGCGCGGCGTCGCCTCACCTCACGTCACGCACAGGCGCGGCGTACCCCTGCCTCCTCGCTCAGGGACCGGCAGATTTCCAGAGACACGCAGATCACACCCGCATTCTGTCCACCACAGCGAGCCCCCTCCCCTCGGCCCCGCTGCAGGACCTGACCTGCCATCCTCCGCGGTGCGGGCCGCTGCTGACCCGCCCCGCCCCGCCCCGCCCCACCCTTACACCATCACCATCCAGTAAGGAAGACTTTACACCATCGCGCGCAACACTTGCCCGGCCCCTTGCCTGCCTGTCCTCCAGTAAGCGCTCCGGTGCTCCAGCCCTCGCTCCAGGCTCCAGTCCTCGCTCCAGCCGCCCGGTATGGAGGTTTTTCGGCAGGCACCTGCTGCCCAACATGCAGCCAGGGCCAGGGCGCGTTCCGAACGGAACGGCCCAGAAGCACTTTCTAATGTCTTGGTGCGGTGCGGGCCGGGGCCGGGCAAGTCAGTGAAAGTGAGTTCCAGTTGCGAGCAGAGCAGGCGGAGCACAGCGGCAAGCTGGAGGAGCTTGGCTGGGGCTCCAGTGAGGGCTCTAGCGAGGGCTACGGTGAAGGCTCTAGAGAAGGCTCCAGAAGGGGCTCCAGCGACGGCTCTTTCGAAGGCGTTCAGTGAGGGCTCTAGAGAAGGCTACAGAAAGGGCTCCAGCGAGGGCTCCAGCGAGGGCTCCAGCGAGGGCTCCAGCGAGGGCTCCAGCGAGGGCTACGGTGAGGGCCTTAGAGAAGGCTCCAGTGAGGGCTCTAGAGAAGGCTCTAGCGAGGGCTCGAGCCGCAGCCTCCCTTCCAGCCCACCTTCCTTTCGACAGAGTCCCCCGTGGTCCCGCCCCGCCAGTGACTTCTCCAGAAGAGCTAACGGAGCCGAACAAAGGAGCGGCTGGAGCCGGCAGCATAGCACAGCGCAGTGCGGCACTGACGCGCTGCTCCAGGAGGGGAGGGAGAGGGTGAAGGGGCAGAGCAGAGCAGCGCCGCACGTGCAGCTGCACACGGCAGGGGCAGAGGGGGGGGGCGTAGGGGGCGGGTGAGGAGGGGAGCGTAGGGGGCGGCCTTGCACCGAACGCCATGTGCCAGACCAGGCCAGGCCAGGCCACACCAGGCCGCCAGACTGCAGCACGGTGCAGCAGCGCCTTTAGCAATCCACTGCAACGGCATGGCATGGCGCGGGGCGGGGAGCGAGCTGCGCTGGGCTCCAGCCGGGCCGGGCCGACCTACACTGACCTCGCTCAACCCGACACCACCGGCGCAGCAGCAGCGCCAGCAGACTGATTCAGAGCGCTCTTCTCACTCTATCTTTCTCGCACCTATGCGGCGCGCCTCATGAGTGCGAGAGAGACAGAGCGAGAAGAGCGCTCTTCTGAATCAGTCTTCAGAGGCTAGGGGCCATGGGAACCCCGCCACGCCAGCTGCACCGGAGCAAAACAGGAAAAATCAATTTTTTTTTGCACCTCAAAATTCCAAAATCTTAGAGAGGAAGAATCGATTAAAATTCAGAATTGTTTCCACTTGGCCACACACTGCTCCAGCCTTCAACGTTATGGCTGGCTGCCGCAGGACTGTCCCGCCTGCCGAGCGCGACTGTGTTCCGACGAGAATGTGTGTGTGTGTGTGTGTGTTTGACTCAGGTCCAAAACAGTCGCCATGGCATCAGCCACGTCGTGCCGTGCCGTGCCGGGCTGGTTCTGTCTGCCCTGCGCACCTCTCTCCCTCTCTCCACGTACGTACGTGTGTCTCTCTTTCTCTCTGCTCCTTACGGACGGGGAGAGGGGGGCCTTGTTTACACCAGCGGGTGCAGAGATGGGAGGGGGGACCCTTCACTCGTACACTCCGGCCCGCGTCGCCTGCCCCCCTCTCCCCCTGAACAGTCGCTGATCTTCAGGAACACACCTCCTCCTCCGACCAGTGAGGAGAAGGATCTGGCCAGAGCGTGCAGCAGAGGGAGAAATAAAGTAGAGAGAGAGCGAGAGAGAGGGAGAGAGAGAGAGAGCGAGAGAGAAGGAACTCGCAGCGCTTCGATATGCATGCATGAGCAGCGGCCTGGTGCCTACATACACGCACACGCACACAGTCGGGACAGAAATAGCCTCGCCAATGTGCGTGGCGGGGTAGAGTGGAGAGGACGGGACGGGGACGGGACGGGGTGGGGCGCGGGAGGCGTACCGAGGGACTAAACCGTCCCGCACAGAGCGGACACCGCGGCCCCGCCCCGCCCCGCCCCGCCCCGCCCGCTCACCACAGCCGCATTGATCCGCCGGCCGGCCGAGCAGGGCAGCCATACAGGATACAGGGGTGGACCGGGACGGGGCGGTTCCCTGGATCAGAGCCCAACTCCAGCGGGTATCACACCTGTGCGAGGGCAGAGTTCAACACACTCGAGTCTCCAGGTAACATTTTTTAAATTTTTTTTTTCACCCGCTATACGTCACTAGACCGTCACAAAGGGCGCAGTGGGTCGGCGCGGGTGACGGGCGCGGCTGGCGCGGTGGCTAGGCCGTCACGTAGGCATAAAGGCAACAGGGGCCTCTCGCGGCCTGCCCAGCCCCACCCCGCCGTGGCCATGGCCCTGAACGACGTCCCGGAAAAAACACCTCCTTTTCCCCTTTCTCTCCTGCACAATCCAAACCCTCACCACTGCCGATATTCTCCCCGCCCCGCCCCGCCCGGCCCCGCCGCGGCCAGGCCCAGGCCAGGCGTATGTGTGACAATTTGCATTCACACACTTGAAGAGACAAAGTATGCGAATTAAAGTCACCCTCCTCCTAATGTGCGACATACACACACTTTGAATTGGGTATCCAGCCGCCTAACGGCCGGCCGGCGAGCTCAGCACGCGCGTCGCGTAGCACCGCGGCGCGTATAGCGGGATGCAAAGGGGCAGGGTCGAGCCGCACCGGGGGCACTTCCTGGTGGTCAGGTCAGCGCCCAGAAGAGGGCAAACCAAGGGGAACAATCTAGCAATTTTTTAAAATAAATTTTCCAGATGTTAAAATTCTTATGTACGTATTTGTCAAATTTTAAACAAAAAATCTAAATTTATAATATTCCAAATTTTTTAAATACTTATTTACTTGCAATTTTAAAATTTTAGAACTTCTACATTAAACTTATAAATATTTGAAAAAAATTAAGTTTTTAAAGGATTTAAAATTGTCGGGTGATTTTAAATTTTCCGTGAAGTTTATGGTGGGGCCGGCGAGTCGACTGACACGAGGTGAGCGATGAGGAGTGTGACGGCCCGAAGGTGTGATTCACCACCGTGCACACACGGCGCGTGGCGGGCGCGCGCGCACGTGTGCACGTGCACCAGGGTGTCGTGGAGGGGGCGGAGGGGAGGGGAGGGGAGGGAGGGAGGGGAAGCGGCCCGGCCCGGGCAGCGCGCAGCTGGCTGCAGCAGAGGAGTCGAGCCCCCCGGAAGCTAGACAAGGGCGAGACGGTCCGGGGCCGCGCGGGGCGGGGCGGGGCGGGGGGAGGCCTTGCCTCGCCTACTGCAGCGCAGCCTCAGCCTGCACCGCGCCAGCCGTCCCGGCGGCACGGCAGCTCGCGGGGGCGCCTGCAGGGTGCAGCAGCTGCAGCCGCAGCCTTTCACTCTCGCTGCAGCGCCAGTCAGCTGTACTCATAGCTGCAGCGCAAGTCAGCTGTGCTCAGCTGCAGCGCCAGTCAGCTGTGCTCATAGCTGCAGCGCCAGTCAGCTGTGCTCATAGCTGCAGCGCCAGTCAGCTGTGCGCAGCTGCAGCGCCAGTCAGCTGTGCTCATAGCTGCAGCGCCAGTCAGCTGTGCGCAGCTGCAGCGCCAGTCAGCTGTGCGCAGCTGCAGCGCCAGTCAGCTGTGCGCAGCTGCAGCGCCAGTCAGCTGTGCGCAGCTGCAGCGCCAGTCAGCTGTGCGCAGCTGCAGCGCCAGTCAGCTGTGCGCAGCTGCAGCGCCAGTCAGCTGTGCTCATAGCTGCAGCGCCAGTCAGCTGTGCGCAGCTGCAGCGCCAGTCAGCTGTGCGCAGCTGCAGCGCCAGTCAGCTGTGCGCAGCTGCACATACGTGCGCCGTACTGTACACCGCCCGAGGCCACAGGTCTACGGCACAAAGGAACACGGGCGGGCACTTGATGAGGGGGAGGCGGTGGGGGTGGGGGGCGATGGTGGTGCATCGAGGTGGTGGGGAGCAGTGCTGCTGCACCGGAGCACTACTAGCAGCACAAAGAACGTGCGCCCGTCGGTCAGGAGAGGCGGGGGCGGGGCGGGCAGGAGACGGACCGTCACGATGTGGTCCGGGTGCAACAGCGCTGGCGGGGCTGGGGCGGGGCGGGGCGGAGGATGAGCTCCAGACGTCCCGTCTGTCCTGGCCTAGCACGTCAACCCCTTCCCTTACAGCTCGGCACGGCTCGGCTCCCAGACACGGGCGGAGCGGGGCGGGGCGGGCGGCAGACCAGGACGACCACATCAGGGCAGGGGCGGCCATGTTTTCATGTGAAGGCAATCTGGCACTGAGGCGGCGGCGGCGGCGGCGACGGGGGGCATTGGCTCTGAGTAGGTGGGGGCGAAAGGTGGTGCGGAGTGGAGTTCTGTTGCTGCGCGCGCCGGGCCTGGCCGGGCACAGCTCAGCGACCTTCCAGCTCCCCTCGCTCACACACACACACACACACACACACACGACAGACGCGCGAGGGGGGGCGGGGGGAGAGGACCCCGCGGCGCGGCTCGGTCTGCGAGGAGGGGCGGGGCGGGCGAAGGGCAACAGGGAGGTTGAGGGCGGGAGGGCGTGAGGCTGAGGTGACTCTCAGAGGGGCCGGGCGCCGGGGCGGGCGGGGCGGGGCGGGGACAACCATCTCGCGAGGAGGGCGTAGGGAGCTGAACTACGCCCACCGGTACACTCCACAGGCCAGGCCTACCGTCACCCTCGACGACACCCTGCCTGCACATCCTTCACACTCCCCTAGACGACGGTCGCGACAGGTGACGAGCGGGCGGGGCGGGGCGGGGCGGGGCGGGGCGCGCCAGCTGCCACAGACCCAGAACATGTGGTCACACCGGAAGGATCGGACCGGCAGCACCCTCCCCTCTCCAGAGGCAACACTTCAGCAGACAACTAGTTCGGCCCGGAGTTGCCTATTTCTCTTGGTATTTTCTCTCCTCCGCGCTGATGCAATCGAACGCCCCCAAGCTCTTTGCGTCGCTCGCGGCGGGGCCGGGCGGGGCGGGGCGGGGCGGGGCCGGGCGGGGCGGGCCGTCGGCCTAGTGAGAGTCCGGAGCTGAGCCGACAAGGTCAGTGGCAAGGTTTAGCAGAGTTCACCCCGCGAAGCCCGATCGGGCCCGGTGGAGGGGGAAGGCATCGACCAGGAGAATGCGCGACAGGGTAGGCTCTGGACCGAGGCGTTATTTTCGCCCAGGCCAACCTTCCGGATTTTGTTTTCTTTTTCATAGGGAAAAAATACCTGCACCAGGTAAAATCAGGTGTTAAGGCCTACAAAATTGCCTGTTTCTCCACGCTGTTGTTCTGCGTATCCTTGCCAGGGCTTAACTTAACGTGGAAGAGACGGGCGGGCCGAGCCGCCACCTCCACCGGCGCGTTGTGGACTTGGGCGTCGCCGCACAAGCCCACAGCGCGCCGGGCCGGGCCGGGGCCGGCCACAGCCCAGCGCCCCCACGAGTCCTCACCCGACCCCGCCTCTTTACAATCCCGTGGGCAGTCGCCTCGCCTTGCCGTCGCCCATTGCAAAACTCCCCTCCGCAGCAGAGCCTATTCAAATGCGCCGGGCTCTCTATGCTGGGCTGGGCAGCAGCGCAGGGACAGGGCGGGCGCGCCTCGCCCCATAGTGCAGCAGGTATAATATAGCAGGTGCCTGCCAGAGTCCTGTCAGAAACACGATAAAAGAAAAGTGACACCGGGGCAGCCGGCAAGCAGACAGCCATAGGCTGCTTGTCAATCTCTGCCACCCGGTCCGGCCGCGCCCGGCGGGCGGACTTATTTTTCGCACAAAATCTTCCGCGCCCACCACGCCTCTCCCGCCCGTCGCCACCACGACAACCACGCCCCAGAATGTCCGATCGCCCCAGCACCGTCGCTGGCCTCGGTGCGGGCACAGCCCCCCCCCCCCCCCCCCACCAGCGCGGCCCTCACCGGCCAAACTTGTCGGAGGTCACGGTACGGGGCGGGGCGGTCACTCCCCGGCTCCTCCTGCTCCCCTTGGCTCGTGTACTTTTTCGCAGGCGCAGCCCGACTCTGCACCGGTAGAGGGCGTGCTGGACAAGGCTGACACTCGCAGGCGCAGGCCGGGGCGACAGAACCCGACCATATGTCACTGCGGGGGGCAAGAACTGCAACACCAACGGCAGCCCCGCGCACTCCCGGTGAACGTACTATCAGAATCAGTCACAAAAGAGTTGACCCGTGGATACCCCGCGCGCTAGGGACTTTTTAGATCCCTTTTTTGCGACTGATGGTACAACGGAACGGGTTTGGTTTAAAGTATGAGTGGCGCCAGCACGAGCAGCCTCCAGGAAACGACAGCGGCACAAGTACGTCAGCATAACCGTACCGTGCCGGGCCGACGAGAAAGTAATAAGGCCACGTGACCTCCATCGCGAGGCGTACGACAGACACCTCGGGGCCTCCTCTAGCCGCCGAGGTACCTCCCAGCAGCCCTGCCCGGCCCAGCCCGGCCCGGCCGGGTCAGACAGGCAACGCTCCCTTTCACTTTCGACAGTCCACCCCCGCCCCGCCCGCCACGGCCTCCTAGAGTACTCGCGGTGGAGCTGTGCGAGGGGCCCTCAATGAGGTGCGCGGGCGGGGCCGCTGGGTGACCACCCCGCCCCGCCTCCAGGAGGACGACCTGCACGTCCTGCGAGCTGGACCCCGCCTCCAGGGGGACAACCTGCACGTCCTGCAAGCTGGACCCCGCCTCCAGGGGGACAACCTGCACGTCCTGCAAGCTGGACCCCGCCTCCAGGGGGACAACCTGCACGTCCTGCAAGCTGGACCCCGCCTCCAGGAGGACAACGTGCACGTCCTGCAAGCAGCAACAGGCTCTCCGGCTTGCCCTGGCGCCCGGGCCCCACTCTAGCCGCGCGCGCGTCGGCTGCCCCCAGCAGGGGCCCCCTCAAGGAAGCAGCTCTAACTGTACCGTGGCATGGCATGCAGCCACGCGGCCCCACTCCACCCCGCCCCGCCCCGCCCAGGTGAGGTGCGCGGCCCCGCCGCCGTACTGCGTCTATCCCGTAGCGTTTCGACACCGCCGATGATCTGCAGCGCCCCGCCCCGCCCCGCCCGGGTGGGGCGGCGGCTAGCACACCCGCGACATTGACCTAATACACGAGAACTCTGCACTGCACGCAGGGTTGGCGGGGCGTGGCGGGGCGTGGCGGGGGCGCGAGGGTGAGGAGGATGGTGGGAGAGCCGGCTGCATACCGCCCCCGTCGGCATGCCGTCGGGCCGGGAGGAGGGGGAGGGGGAGGAGGAGAGGAGGGGGAGGAGGAGGAGGGGGAGGAGGAGGAGGAGAAGGAGGGGGTCTAGGCGAAAGTGTTGCGACGGTGCCTGTTATACAAGCGGGCGCGATGCGAGTGAGCGGTGCGGTGCGGTGCAGGCGAGAGAGAGAAAACTTTCGCGAACCCCCCTCCCCCTCCCGCTCCAGGTCCAGGGCCCAGAAGAAGGCCAGAGTGCACGGCGCGGGCGCGGTGATGCGGTTTCGCATTGCGGAAGTGCTTCGCGCGGAGCCCCGCGCCGCGAGCCGTGCTCCGCCCGCGGCCTCCTGCGAGGCCCGCACAGCGGTCCTCCTGGTGGGAAAGAAAAACTGAAGCGACCCGAGTCGCGGGCCGTCGGCGTCGTTCCCAGAGGCATAGATTTTGCAAACCCCACCACATTACGTTCCCCTTATGATTTCCACACAGGACCACATAGTGGTCACGAGTCACTCTAACGTACCAGAAAAAAAGAAGAAAAAAGTCTTTGACACTTACCGGCTGGGGCCGCGAGGGGCCTGGTCAGCACTGGTGCTGCACTGCTGCGGGGACGCCGCTGGCTGCACGGGGCGGGGCGGGGCGGGGCGGAGCAGAGGCGCTGACACGGCGCTACGACACTGACACTGCAACAGAAAGCGCAGCAGACCCACGTCACGTCACGTCATGCAACACGAGGAGGAGGAGGGCCTCCACGGAGGAGGGCAGTGGCGCGGGCCGCGCGCGCCGCGCAGGCCTCGGCCGTGACCTACCCCAACCCCGCGGCGCGGCAATTAAAAATAGGAGAGGGCGGGGCGGGGGTACGCGGCCTCCCCCGCCCCGCCCCGCCCGCGGGTGTTCCGACCTCCGCGCCGCACCGCGCGGGCGGGCGGGTGCACGCACACTTTTGGCAGGGACACGAAGAGCGGGAGAGGGGGGTAGAGGCCCGCCCCGCCCCGCCCCGCCCCTCCACGCCGCGCCCCGCGGCCTCGGACACTCCGACGGCCCACTTGTGCACTGGGAAGTGGGCCAGGCCAGCACAGCCGCACGCGGTGTCAGGGAGGGGCCGGGCCGGGCTGCAGGCCGGACGCATCGCCGCAGACAAAAGCGCGGCCGCGGAAGGAAGGAATCCAAACTACGCTGCACTGCGCGGGGGCGGGGCGGGGCGGGGCGGGGCGGGGCGGGGCGGGGCGGGGGGTGGGCGGGGCGGGGCGGGGGCCGCTGTCGCAGCGGAGAGCACTGCGACAGTTACAGTGGGCGGGGGCGGGCTCACCTCACGCTCGGCCCGTGATAACCGCGCGACGCCCATTCACGGGTCCGACCCCCCCTCCCCCCCCCCTTTCCCGCGTCCCCTCTCGTTCGCTCGCCGTCGCGACGCTACGGAGCGTCGTGGGACCGGCGTCGCGCCGGCTGAGGCCAGGCCGAGCGGAGCAGGTAATTTGGAGTAGAGTAGATGAGGCCGCCCCGCCCCCCACCATCCGGCGCCACTCCGCGGCGGAGGAGGTGGAGGGAGAGGAGGAGGAGGAGGCAGAGGAGGAGGAGGAGGCAGAGGAGGAGGTGGAGGAGGCAGAGGAGGAGGAGGAGGAAGAGGAGGAGGAGGAGGAGGAGGAGGAGGAGGAGGAGGAGGTGGAGGAAGAGGAGGAGGAGGAGGAGGAGGAGGAGGTGGAGGAAGAGGAGGAGGTGGAGGATGAGGCAGAGGGGCACTAAACTACCGCCGTGAGTCAGCCTCGCGGCCCGGCGGAAAGGTGAAAAACCCGCGGTCCGGTCCACTCGCCAATGTGAACAAGTCCGCTGAGTGTTGCACCAGGTGGCACCAGTCACAGTTAACGGGTGTAATAGTCACGTGACGATGGGGAGGTCATTGGACCCCGTGCGACACGGCGGTGGCGGGGCGGGGCGGGGCGCCACGGGGTCAGGGTACCCGGCGCGGCGAGGCGCGGCGGCACCTCCTGAGCAATGACTAGGGGGGCCGGGGCCGGGGCCGGGCCAGGCGGGCCGGAGGTGGACGCACCGACAGTGGTGCAGGGGCGGGTCCAGAGGGGGCACGCGCGTGTCTCCCGCGCACCCGCCGCGGCGCGTCCCCAGCCAGCTGGCGCCCCGCCCCCCCGCCCCGCCCCGCCCCGCCCCGCCTCACAGTTTGTCGAGCAGAACAGCGGGCGCGCGCTCTGGCTCCGATGTGACCGAAGCTCTAGCCACCCGACTTGAATGACTTTGAAAAGCTCGAGGCGTGCCGTGTGTTTGTGTGTGTGAGAGCCAAGCGCGGGCCGGGCCGAGCCGAGAGTCGCGAAGTTCAGCGACCAGGCCAGGGTCGGGCGGGGCGGGGCGGGGCGGGCAGTCCTATCTCAACAGTACAGTGTGGCACGCCGGTGTGGGGCCCCGATGGGTATGGGGGGGCGGGGCGGGGCGGGGCCCCCGCTTTATCGAACGGCACCTTGACGATAAACACAGATGGGCCTGGTCGGGTCGGGCCCGCGCCCCGGCCCCGGCAGAGCTGATGTGAGCGCAGAGCTTGCGGCCGTGCCGTTCGGCCGATGAGGGTCAACCATCTTCGGGAGGCAGCAGCAGTGTACAAGTTCAAAGTGTCGCTCAGCCGACGCGCAATAAATAACACAACAACTAGAAGCATTATCGGGAAAATTAAAGAAAGAAAGAAAAACTGCGCTGCAGCAACAAGAATAAATAAAGTAGACGCAAAGAGGGAGAGTGGCAGAGAAAAGGCTTTCACTTTCGCAATGTCGTAAAGTCAATCAGTTAATTTTACTAGTGACGCGAGTAGTCGCAAAAACTGGAAATTAATGTCGCAGGTGAGGTAAGCGGGTCAGGCAGGCGGGGAGCGCGTCCCGTCTCTACCGTCGACCAGTCTCCGCCCCGCACCCTCCCTGCCTGCCTGCTGGTGGCGGGGCGGAACACGATTGAACACCGACGTTTTCAATCCAAAATAATAATAATAACAATAATAACAATAATCAGGCGCGGTGCGCGCTTTCAACAACAACAACACCTCTCACGCGAGTGTGACGAAAGCAAACAAACACAGCGGCCTGGGCGCGGGTCTGGTCTCGCGAGGCGTGCGGCCCGCGTCTTATCAGCGCGCGCTGGTGGTGGTCCGCCCCGCGCCGCCCCGCCCCGCCCCGCCCCGCCCCGCCCCGCCCCGCCCAGCGCAGCGCTCAGGCTAAAGCCGTTCCATCAAACGGTGGCTTATCAACACTACGGGCCGGGGCGGGCAGCGCGGCGGCAGCACGACGAGGCGCGCTCCCGTGCGGACCGATCAGAGAGGGGCGCACCGGACGTCAACCCCGTCAACCTTACTCGGCTCGGCGCACGGGGTACAGCCGAGCAGGGAAGAAACTACGCGGAAATTTTAAAACACGACAAATTCAGGGGGAAAAATGCAGAAAATTTCGGAAAAACTCGGGGAAAATCACAGCAAAAATTCAATAAAAATGTACAAAAATTCACGACATTTATACCCCAAAATTCAGAGTTGCTTCCCCCTCGGCTCGGGTACCCGGTGGCCGGGGCGGGGGCGGGGGCGGTCGCCCTCCCGGGAAGGGGGTGGGGTGGGGTGTCTCCAACTGCTTGGGCGGCGCACCTTACTCAGGGCCACAGGCGCGGGCCGGGCCGGGCCGGGCGCGGCGGGGCGGGGCGGGGCGGGGCGGGGCGGGCGCGCAGTGCAAAAGCTGCAGACAGACGGATGGATGGACGGGCGGACGGACGCCTATTGGGGTCAGTGGGGCGCGGCGTCGCAGTAGTGTTGTATGCGCCGCCACGCTCCACCACGCCCCGCCCCGCCCCGCCCCGCCCCGGTGCAGTGTCAGCGAGGTGCGCGCCAGTAGTAGTAATACACAGGCACCACCAAGCACTTATTGCTCATCCCCGCGGCATCTGCTGACGGCGGGGCGGGGCGGGAGGGCACGACGATGACGTCAGTGACGGCGACGCCGTCGTGCTCGTCACGTCGGCAAAGACGGGGCAACCCTATCTCCGCGGGGGAAAACGCTGCCGCTGTCACAAGTATTGACGTCGAGGAGAGGGGGAATAGCGGGGAGAGAAGGTGCGGTGGGGTGGGGCGGGGCGGGGTGGCAGCAGCCATGTTGCGCCCGTCAGCCACCCCGCCCCGCCCCGGCCCGCGCGAGCCGAACCATGCCGAGCGCGGGGAGCGGGGTCCTTGCGCCCTGCGCACCAGACAGACGGGCAGCCCTTCGGTGCGATTGGTACAGCGCGAGCGAGCAGAGCGTCAGCCCTCCAGGCCGCCCCGCCCCGCCCCGCCCCACCCCGCCCGCGGATCGATGCGCGCGTGCGGTGGGCCCGCGCCTCGCCCCGCCCCGCCGGCTCAGCCCTCACCTCGCGGGCCAACAGTCGGTCCGACATGATATTCGGGGGCAGTGGTGGCAACCCCGCGGGGGTGGAGGAGGGACGAAACGAGCCACCACCTCGGCCAGCTACCTGCCTGCCTGCCGGGCCGCCCCCGCACCGCACCGGCCGGGTGGAGCTGCTTCAAAGGACATTTTTTCTTGAAATAAACGCCGTGCATTTGGATAAAGTTAATTCAATTGTAGGGTAGGGGCAAGGTGTAAAAACCCATGAAAGTAGCGTCTTCCCATCGACGGCCACCAGCGGTACCCCCACCCGGAGCAGCACCCTGGATCGAACCGTCAACCCCTCCCTCCCTCCGCCTCCCCCCGCCCGGAGGGCGATGCGCCCAGCGCCGTACGCAACAGCCTACGGAGCCGCGGGGCGGGGCGGGGCGTACCAACCCTCCCAGCATCCAGAGCGCCGCGCCGCGCCGCGCCGTGCCATGCCGGGCCGACCGGCCCGCCCCCACAGCCCGACGGGGTTCGTCGGCGGTGGCCGAGGAGAAGAACGCCAGCCCAGCGCCCCCACCACGACCTACCCCAAACAGGCCCCGAGGGTCGGCTGGTCGGCTCGGCGCACAGCCGCGGGGGCCCCGCCAAGGTTCGCTGCGCGACATGGACAGCGGCCGCAACGCGAGGGCCGGAGGCCAGAGGACGGGCCAGACAGGGATAGCGGGAGCAGAAAATTTTAAACGTAGTGAAAAGTCTCCAACAGGCGACGGTGGAGGAATCACTATCACTGGTATCGACTTCCTTGGAACATGGACTGTTTCTAAGAAGCATTTTTTCAGAAATACTACTGTACATTCAAGTAGCCCGAAGCCGGTGCCACGGGAGCATGGAGGGTTACAGAGGAAGGGGGAGGGAGGGGGGTGCTGACAGGCGCCGGGGTAGCGGCCGGGCGGGGGTGGCTGCACCGACAACAGGTCCGCTCCACGCCCCGGCGCGGCCGGGGAGGCCAACAGGAGCCGAAGCGAGGCGCCGGCGCTACCGACGCGCAGCGAGGACGAGGTCCCTGACGCCGACGCCTCGGGCCCGCCCCCGCCCCGCCCCGCCCCCGCCCCCCAGCGGCAGCAGCAGCGCCACCAAACGGCGCACATCGGCGCGGCGCCCCCGAACGTTCCGAAGGCGCGCGGCCGAAGGCGGCCGAACCCGGCCGGGCCGGGCGCGGCGCAGCGCAGCGGCCACCGGTATACGATCGATACACTACCGCGAGGAGGAGAGTGAGTGCTCGCGGGCGCGGGGCCCGGCCGCCATGGCGACATGACATGCTCCTCGCCCTCAGGCTCAGGTCCCCAACCCTCACCGGCCACTCCTTTTCGAGTCCTCCGCACAGACACAGAAGCGTCTCGAAATCATGACAAGAAATGCAACTAAACCACCCGAGGAGGAAGGGCGGTGGCAGTCAATTTTGGGGAGAGGGGGACATTTTGGGGGATGGGGTAGGCCTCTGCCCTTCTATGACATGGCTCATTGGGAAAGCCAGCAGAACAGTTGGCTCACATCCAGTCAGAGAAGAGCACCGACAAAAGTTTCATGTGACAGGAAAGTGAAGGGCAAGTTTAAAGCAAGGCCAGGAAAAGCACGCTCACACTCACAGAAAAGCAACAATTGGTATTTAAAATTGATTTGTGCATGAGTGACTCACTCACAACAGGGTCAACCAACAGTCTGATTCATTACAATGGGAAATTTTTGCCGTTTTCAAAGTTAGCCAAGAATTTTCATGCCATTTATAAGTTAATATAGATGTAGTACTGATAGACATACATGTCATTGCGTTTACTACTCTTATTAATTTATTAGTATTTGAGACTTGTGAATAAAGAATGAGTAATTCAAGGCGATGACTATATTAATAAGTATACCAAAGTATTGCCACAGCAGATTTTTCAAACGTTGAAAACAACAAACATCCCCCTTTTTGTTTTGTACCTACTGATTACTGTTTAAGTTTATTTCCCTAAAAATTTAAGCTTTTCCAATAAAGCAATTGATACGTAGTACATAGATCGGATTCCTACACAACTATTTAAATAAGAAATGTAGAGCCAATGTGTATGGCTCAATAGTTAAAGATTGTTTCCGACTGGATCAAAACCTTTTTCTGATGTATCAAGCAAAGCATCAAATTTGAAAGGAGAAAAATTTCACCACATCTCCAACGAAACTAAACATGTAAAAACATCACAGTTTAAACTGATATACAAAAGCAAGCAAAATTTCTCAACCTTTAAGTTATGAGTTCTGAATCTTAAGAGCAAACTTAAAATATATACCAAAGCTGCTGTCATGACAGTGCCCAGAAAAATGCATATCATCACTACCAGAGGGGTAAGCACCAAATTTGTATCCTACAAAATATGCAAACTAAAATAATTTTAAGATGAATAATGCACTGGATAAAGTATCAAAAGCAGCAAATGGCCACTCCATATAAAAGTAATGAAACAAGAAGGGAAATAATCTTAGTCCAAATCAGACAAAGACAAAATTGTCAACCTCAAAATACAAGAAATTTGAAAATGATGAACTATTTGACCGTGTTAAGAGACATAGAGTTCACTAACTGAAATCTATACGATTTGAGAGAAAGACGGTGTTTCTGACAGCCGAACGTAAATAGGCCATAGCCAGTCATCCGGGCAGGACGAAATACTCAGTTTAATCAAAGAAAAACCTTACAGAAACGGTTGACACGTAATCTTTCGACATGTGCTACAAAAACTGTTGCCGAAATGATCGAAAACATAACCATCCAAAGAGTGAAATCGTTTGGTGATGTTCGGTGAGCAGTTGCTACATGACATGACAGGCCGTGCCAGCGTATGTGGCGGCATCGCGAATAGCATCTGCCCCGCAAAAGCAAACTTGCCGGCAGAAAGAATAGTACTTCTCATCAAGACAATTTATAGCGTCAGTCTTTTGGCTAGTGTAAAACGCGCAATCAACGGCTACTTTCACGCAAAATCATCAAACGTTCTCTTTGCGTGATGAGGTTTGTTTGGACGCTTGGTTGCTTTTCATGCCTCCAATCGCCACAGAACTTCTTAGAGGATTTCTTCACAGAATACAACAATGACAAAGGTTCTAAATGGTTCGCCCAGCGGAGATTTTTTTTGTGAACATTTCGAACAATAAAACATAAGCAATCTCCTACAAAAACCAATAAAATTTACAATTTCAACAATAAAACACTTACCTTGTGGGCCCAGATGACGGATGTTCAAGAAGGTGATACTGCGCAGACGTTCTGCGCACGACCAGCGGAGTCAAGTGAAACCTCATCAACAGAACGGAAACCACGCAAATTGTCGTCGGATTAGTGAAAACCAAGGCTGCTCTTCGAAAAATTTGTTATCAGGGCTGTTTCGGGGGTTTACTTCTTTATTTTAAAAGCAGATTTTTAGGAAATCATTTCAGGTTTCAATTAATTTTCAAGATTCTTTAGATGACCTCTGGGTCACGTAGTGTTCTACTTTGTTTCCGCGCCCGGTTTCGCAGATTTATCATTATATCAAGAAAATGATCAGCTGACTTATTTCTAATATTCAATATTTTATTTATATTTTGTTTTTTACGAAGCCATTATACTGTCCAAAATAATTTATAACTTTGTCTTATGAAGTATGTCTCAGACATTCTGACTCGCACGATAACTCATTTGTCATCTGCAAAATGTCGAACAGTCAAGGAAGTTATAATTTCAAAGTTGTACTTTTGGGAGAGGGTTGTGTAGGGAAAACCTCCCTTGTCCTCCGCTATGTGGAAGATAAATTCAACGACAAGCATATAACTACCTTACAGGTTCGTCATGTGTTACCCTAACCTATCTCCCATACCTGTAGCTGTCACACCTGTCAATTACGTAAACTCAAATTTAAACAAAAACTATTTCTTGCTTTTGAAAACTACGTTCAACTATCGCGTCACTTAAGACACGTTGTTTCACTTTTTGTAGCCGTTCATTACTGTGCATGGAATGATGTGTCATCCATTTTTCTGTGTTTGTTTATCTGATCAAAATTACTCTAGAATTTGTTGTGTTCCTCCATTGTACTTGATAAGGACCACACCTATTAATTATTTTTGTTCAAATTTTTTGTTCCTGTATCCTTTAGCACCGATATTTTTAGCTGTCATTATAGCTTAGAGCAGATTCATCCTAGTATATGTGAGAAGGTTATGTAACTAGGAACTAAGGGTTTGGTCTTCTGTTCACAGGCTTCATTTTTGAACAAAAAATTGAACATCAATGGAAAAAGAGTTAATCTTTCGATATGGGACACTGCAGGGCAAGAAAGATTTCATGCTTTGGGTCCCATCTATTACCGAATGTCTAATGGAGCCATCCTTGTCTATGATATTACTGATGAAGATACATTTAAAAAGGTAGATCTATACCTAAAAATGCTTACACTTAAATGTCAGTTATAATTAATCACTAAAAAATTTCTTTAAGGTCAAAAACTGGGTAAAGGAATTGAAGAAAATGCTGGGCAGTGAAGTCTGCCTTACAATAGCCGGAAACAAAGAAGATTTATCCAAGGACAGGAATGTTTCTATAGAAGAAGCACAAAGGTAAATTTAATGAAATTACAAAAAAAAAAAATAGACTAAAATTAGCTTGCTTAAATTACTATTTTTTGTACTGTTTTATTGGTTACAGGTATGCTGATTCTGTTGGAGCTAAGCATTTCCTCACATCTGCCAAATTAAATCAGGGTATAGAAGAAATGTTTGTGGAATTAAGTCAACGCATGATGGAGCACCATACTGAAGTTGAGCTTGCCCAGGCTCAGTCAACGTTAGGAAGAGCTGGGAGTATGAGGCGAAATGTTATGGTTGTGGAAGATGATATGATGGTACCCCCTGATAACTCAGTAAAAGGTGCATGCTGTGGTGGTTATAGAGTTGCTTCTTCATGAAATTACTTTTAAAGAGCTTGGCCTTTTGACAGTTTTTTTCTGCTGGTTGATCTACTTGGACCCTTAAGCATTGTTAACAGCAGTTTATTTAAATTGTCACAATACAGTCCAGGAATCTTGTGGTTGTCTGTTGTATGTAAATAGTCTAATAGAATGGATGTTATAAGCGATGTATCTGTGATCTAAATGTGTACAAATGATGTTATGCGGAAGGACCTTCAGTTGTTAACTTTTTTACTGTTATCTCAGTGACCACTCATTTGAAACAAAATGGTTTATCTAACCACATATTTGTCCTTGGGAGTTTTCTAAGCTCCTCTGTCTTCGTTTGTGATTTATTTTGTAATGTACACTTATGCACTGTGTGCAAGTCTGAATCTAGTGGCATAGCTCAAAGGCATCTCTTAATTGTTGAAAAGGACAAAAAATATTGGCCCCTGTTCTCTATTTGAAAGTTACTGGGGCATAAATGGAGAGTGGCCTTATGATTGTAAGTAACTGATATTGGAACCTCTAGTCGCTTCAATCCAGTATGGAAATGATTACTGTAATTCCCCTTTATAAAATATTCAGTTCAATATACCCAAACAAAATATTTTTAAAAATGTTGACAAAGTAGGTAAAATTTCAGCATTTCAGATTTGGTTACTTATTCTACTGAACCGTTTTTGACCTTGAGGGGAAGTGCTATTTTAGCTTCTGATGCTGATGCTATACCCAATCACAAAAGTGGTACTGTTCACTACTTAATATTTCCTACTACCTTAGATTTGCTGAAATTTTGCTAAGTTGATTTTCTTGACCTTATCTATTTGTAGATTTGCTTCATGTGTCAGTAGCTCTACACAGCTTGTATGTGGATAGAGGAGAGGCTTCTCTTATATGTAGCCTTGCTGTGGTTTAATAATTTGTTATTGAAATAGGTATCTCAAGAAATTGTTTCAATTTCAGATAGTTTCATTAGACACCCTAAGGCAGTGGAAAAGGTGCTTGTGTCAAAGGTTATGTTCTAGCACAATTTCTTCTCATATCTGTGATGAGATACAGTATGCTATGTTCATGTAAAATTGATTTTTTTGTAAACAGTATTACAAATATGCATAATTGACTTGAATAATAGAGCAATCTGTATCAATTTTGTGAGCTTTGCTATTTGCAGCATCCTGTACATGAAAACATGTCTTGTATGAACCACTCCCATAAAAATGAAGGACATATTTGAAACAAACATTGTCTATTTTAATACAATTCCATACACATTCTATAAAATTTATTTTAAAATTTTATGTATAATGTACAGTAAAAGCACAAAGGCACTTTGCAAAAGAAAAGAGGTAAAGTACACCTAAATTGAAGGGAAATGTTATGTACTAAATTAATAGCTGACAATTGAACACAGCGCGCGCTCACATGCATGCATGCATGCCTGCCTGCCTGTCCCGCTCCTAGCAGTGTTACACCATAAATATATGTACATACACCAATAAATTAGAGGTTTAAATGCCCCTAGCATTTCCAGGAGACACAGAGAGGCAAAGGTGCTTCATTTACATCACAATTGAGATCTCCCTTGACAAGTTTCCAACAAAATTTACCTGCCATCACAACTGATGCAGCCATAAGAGCGCTCTGACTTTAACTGATTGTAATAAATAACAATAAAGACAAAAAAAAAACAGTATTGGACCAAGTTTAAGAATTTCTCAAATGGAAACAACTGCAACACAAGTGCAAGAGAAAACACAACATGTATAAAGCTGAAAGAATGGATTCCTTCATGTGCTAAAATTTGGCTCCCACATTTAGCAATCACATTCTTTGAAGTAGCTGCGAATGACACAAAATATAAGAAGTATACATCTCAATACAACACAGATTGTTTTTAACCACTTACAAACAAAACAGAATTCTAATTGGAGACTAGAAATGAAAGTTTTCTCTTGAGACTAAACAAAGCTCACAATGCAATGCAAACTTTGTAAATCTTGAGTACGCACAGACATAAAAACTTTTTTACAAAATGAAACAAATTGCAAAATATGCAACATAAAATGATCACATGTGGTTTTCACAACATTCTTGTTAACCATCCTTAAAAGTAAAATAAAAATGTGTTGGTACAATAGTGGTCATTTTGACAACTTGCTGATAACTCTGATTAATGCCCCATTTTCATCTTTCAGCCTCTGATTTTCAGTTTTGAGCTGCTCCAAGAGCTGCAACATAAAAAGTAACATGTGTGTAAATACAAATATGCTGTTAAGGTTTTACCAGCTGAGCTCTCAATAAGCACAAGCGACCTATGTTAAATCAAACAGATGAAAACTGAAGACAGTAGGTGTCCACATGGGGCATAGATATGAAATTGTAACCTCTTCCCAATAGTTATAAAAACCTGTGTGAAAAGTAGATTTAGAGGAAACAAAATTAAGTGAACTGGATAGGTTATTATGGGGGCAATATATAAAATATCAGTAGAATTAAACAATTCTAAACTTCATCACTCCCATAAATTTCTGCTGGAAAGTCATAAGATAGACATAACAGTTTTCATCTTCTCCAAATCCCACACACACTTTAATGTGCAAACTCAACAAGGCAACACCAAAAAAAATCCTGAATGGTGGAAATGTCTTAAAAGTTTCACAATGTAGCAACAGAGAAAGACTGTCAACTATCTCTCTATGGTAGAGAGATTTGTAATTATAATTAGCTACAGGAAAAATTTTCAGGGGGAAGAACTGATGGGTTAGATATACAAGCGTGACACACCACACAAACAGCTAAAGCTATGAGCTAATGACCTTCATAGCAAACTCAAACAGAATGTTTAAAAAAGCAACTCTTAAGGATGCTGAAGAGATTGGAATAGGAATGCTGTTGTAGCTGTTACAGGAATGGAGTAAAACAGATGGCAAAAATGCAATTATTTAAAATTTCTCTCAAAATTGTATATTTAGAATATTGCAGCATAGCCCTTCTTTAGATCAATAAAATTAAAAGGGGTAGGTCAAATGTAAATATTTATAGTTAAAAGGAGATTGAAGATTTTCAGAAAGAGCAGTAGGGTTGGCACCATAGCCAAAGACAAAAATACTAGCTCTGCTGACAATGGCTTTACTGGCAAGAACACAACAAGTCAGCACTGCATGCCCATCAATGCAATGCAACACCAATCAAACAACATTTACGGCGTTACCTAGATTCTGGCATTAGCTGAGCTAGTCAGCTTGGTCACTACCCGCGTCAAAGCACGGTTTTCAGACCTCAATCTTTCGTTCTCCATTTTGAGTTTTTGTAATTGCTGAAAAAGTAAGAAATTTCTTAAACCCTTGGAGGCTCCACCAGCGACTATGCTTCCTGAAAAATCCTACATTGCTTTCAAAAACAATGGAATGATGAGTATCTGCTTTCTCTCCTTCCCATAAGTGAAGTGTTGCTCATGGGAGTTCCTTCAATGATCATATAACTCTCTAAACTTTCAATTATCTATTGCCCCTGTAGCCACAGCACGCATTCAATGCACAATTAGGGATACTACATTAATTGTAAAACTCATAAAACTCATTTCACTCAAATTGTTGCCTAGTAAAGTTATCAGATAGAAGAGCAAAGGAAGGCCTTAATGTTTCTAAAATTTGGTCCAAAATGAACACATTCCTCATGGGGTAGAAAATACATGAATCATAATAATTTGATCAGGTTCACAGAGCCAAAACAAGTTTTTAGTTGTGTCAAAAAATTAAATAAAAAAACACAATTTTAAAAATTCTGAATGGACACAAAATGCTTGATAGAACAGAGGAATGTGCTCCAATCAAATGAACCTCATAAACATGATAGCACACTCAGTAGAAGGCAAGAGAGCAATACAAAGATTCCAGAACACAGCAAACCTCCCCCAGAAGTACAGGATGAGATAGAGTGAAAGAAAACAGTAAAAGAGTGACCCTTGTAATCAAACTGAAACAATGAAAACATAACATACCTTCAACTCTTCTTCCATTTCTGATAATTTTCGTTCCATTGCCCTTCTTTCTCGCTTTTCTAGTTCAGACAGGCTGTTTTTATTAGGCTGAAAGAGATGATTTTTTTTTTTTTTAATTACGCAAGTTTGTGAATATTGTAAAGCATCAATGAGGCTTTTCCACCAGAATGCATACAACTGAGTATGACTAAACTTACAACTGAGTTTTCAGAAAGAGCTTTGGATCCTCTTAAATCTTCTTCAGTCTTCTTTAATTTCTCTCTCAAACGCTCATTTTCAGCTAGAGATTCTTCATAGAGCTAGAACAAAAAGAGAAGAAAAAAAAAACTTACTTTAATAGAGTGCACAATAAAAACACTGCCAGAGTAAGAATCCTCGAATAAATCTCACCTTCTTGTAGTCAATTTCGCCATTCTCTGATCTAGCAGGTGTAACAGCTCGGCTCACAGATGCGGAATCACCTCCGGCCGATGAGGTAGAGCCCAACCGGGAGGAACGCCCAGATCGATCAGCGCCACTCTGCAACGAAACGGGGAGTTAAAAAAAAATAATCACACAATTCACTTTCGGCACACCATTTCTTTAACTTTTGTTTCACTGAAAATTCTCTAGCAAAGACACGAACACGAGAAATATTCTGACAGCTCTAGGCGCGAAACGTGTGACTAGGTCTCTAGGACTGCCATATATCCGCCACGCTCCCCGTCAAAACAGTGAGGGGGAGAGCAGGAGAAAATAGAAACGAAAGTGGGGATCCCCCTCGGCCTCGGCTCGTCACCGCCGCCCCCTCGCTCCCTCCCGGCCGGGACCAGCCTCTCCTCCAGGGCGTCCTGCTCTCATGCTTACAGCGTAGCCCTCGGACGCGGCGCTGCGCGCGCTCACGCCGCTGATAATCGACGAGTTGGAGCCGGAGCGGGAGAGCGCCGGGGACGACAGGGACGCAGAGCGCGGGGTGGAGCGTGAGCGCTGCCGGGCCCGGGCGCGCTGCTTGCTGGTCTGCGTGTTCCCGGACCCCGTGGACGACGCCGTGGACGACGCGGGACCGGCGCGCCCCCGGCTGTTGGTGGTGTACGTGGACGACGACGACGCCCCCGACGGATGGATGCTCAGGTTCCCGACCAGCATGTTCCCCGAGGACGGCTGCCGGTTCAGGGCCGAGGACGACGACGAGTGCATGAGCATGCCGCCGTAGCCCGACGAGCTGAGGCCCGACAAGTACCCCGTGGAGCCGGAGCCCGAGCCGCCGTAGCCCACGAGGCCGTGGTGGGCGTAGGGCGAGCGGCTCGCGCCCGACATGCTGGAGTACATGCTGCTCATGCTCTTGGGCCGGCCGCCGCCCGCGCCCAGCACCGACGAGGCATAGCCGTTGTGCAGGGCGGATATGGAGTTGCGCCGGGCCGCCGCCGACGACGAGCGGCTGCTGGAGCCGGCGCCAGAGGCCCTGGAGGCCGACGGGGTCCTGCCCGAGCGGGCGCTGGAGCTGGAGAGCGGCCCGGGGCCCATGGCCACGCCGTGGCCGGCGCGCGCGTGGTACGAGGAGGCCATGAGGACGCGCTCGCGCAGCCGCACCGCGCCGGGGCGGAACTCAACTGTCTCGGAGCACAACACGCCAATGAGCCCCGTGGGCCAACACACAACGCCTCGAGGCCCCCGGGGGGGCCGCCGCGCCCCGCCCCGCCCCGCGTCCCGCCTAACCGCGCCCGCCCGCCCCGCCCCGCCCTACTACCACCTCACTGGCAAGGCCAACAAACCAGCCTCAAACTTGAGACTCAAATATAGCTCCTCACCACCTGACCAGGTGCTGGGTTGACGCCAGACAAGAGTACGCTGGGCTGGGCTGGGCCGGGGACGGGCCTGCTAAGCGTCAGCGTCACACGGGCGCGGGCGCGGCCAGGCCACGCGTCGCCACGCCTCGACGCGCAGGTGCAGGCAGGGCAGTCCTGGCCACGCGCCCGCCCCGGCCCGGCCCGCCCCGGCCTGCTGATGTCCCTCACTCACTTGGCTACCCGTCAATGTGACGCGACGGAGGACCACGTCATCCGCACAAGCGGCCCGGCCCGGCCCGGCCCGGCCAGCCAAAACCCACACCCGACCCGACCCGACCTGGCCGGCAAATCGCTCCACAAGACCGATGATTTGACGGTTCGAGGACATAGATTAAGAAGACTTGGCAAGTTGAGTCGATGAGCACGGCAATGTGAGAGAGCTAAACACAACGATGATGCAAGGGGATGGGAGGGGGGGGGGGGGTCACAAAAAAAAAATGCGTGTGGTCACAAATTGGAATTTGCAAGGTAGCAATTTTAGTCAGTTGCCTTGCAAATGTAGATTTGTTGCAAGCTGCAAGTCTGGGGGAACATTTTGCCTTCTCTGAGGACAAAAGATTTCCTTGACACGCAGTCAGGTAGAAGGTTGCCAATTGGCACATAAGTCTTCTGTTAAATTTAGAAATTCAGCTGCAAGGTTCCTCCTTTGACAAAGGAATGAATTGCAGTTTTCAAGTCACATTCTTACAAGAAAAATTGGCATACATTTCGTTCTGTGCCGGGAGGCGTACAGTGATTCCCAGAATTCTGCACATCTGCATTAACCTGCCCAGCCATCTCAGCCCCAGAGGCTGTACACGGAGCAAACACTATCCACTGACAGCCCACAAGCAGCAGACCACAGCAGGCCAGGCGTAGTGGTGCTCTCCCTTTCAATCTTAGTGGGAGGAAGACGAGGCTGGGTGTATGGGTGAGAAAGAGCAGGGAGAGGCAAAGTAAAGAGGAAAGCAAAGGAATAACTACTCCCTGCACAAGAAATGGTGCCAACATTCTGCCACAACCACCAGCTGCACTGTCAAAGCAAAGAATTTTTCATGTTGGGTTTGCAAACGAAAATGGAGATAATCAAATAATGAGAGAAAGAAAACATACGTTTTTACTCCCGAACTCCCACCATGACCACTCAGCCACATGTGGTAACCATGGACTAACTTCCTAAATATACCGCGGTCTGGGCAATCAGCCAATCTTCAACTCAGGCTACTCTATTTATAGAGAGATGGTGGCCCTGCACAGTGCACACTTCTAGCCTAACCACAGAAAAAAAGGGAACAACCGCCCTACTGAGAAAGGTAAAACTTCTCACCTCATTATGATTTGTTGATGACTCATCCACTTCTCCTTGGTTGGCTTCTTGTCTATCTGGATCAATTTCCTGAGACAATGAGAGAAAACTGCCATTAAGCTCTGAGGGTGAAATTAAATGGAAGTGATAAGAATCTGTACTTACATCTAAATCAACATGAACAACTCCTGTTGACCTACGCTTCGGCCTTTTTCTTCTTGCAATCACAGCTTGTGTGGCTTGGGCATTTCTGCTGTCATTCTCCTTATCTTGTTCTGATTAAAATAATTATTATTAAGTACCTCTTGATCAAAACAAAAGAGAAAGTCCACAAAAGAAAAAAAGACAAAACCAACCCTTATCCTCTGGAGGTTTAATTTGTCTTCTTAAAGGTAAAGTGACAGTTGTCTCTGCTGACACTGGTTCAGCACCAACACTGGGTGCAGATGTAGGCCTGCCAATAGAACCACCAGAGGGACGCCTAATGTATGCAGTAGTTGCTTCTGGCATACTACTCCGATTTCGCGCATCCTCCAGCAAAAACTGCAACACACATGATGGACAGGTAAGAAGATGAATTCCGAATTGAGAGAAAAGAACACAAACTTGTTGCCTACAACCAAAGACACAAAACAGGCTATCAGATATCACATGCATCATCAAATTGTATTGGAAATTTAGGAAAAGTAATGTGACATAAAAGGCTTCATTTTCCATACAGCCAAAATATTTCTTCCAAATTCTTTGAAACACGCAATATTATAATCCAGACATTTGAAACATTCCACCCACTAATACAGGATACAGGAACATACATACATACACACACAAAGTTTTAGTCCAGACAGAAGCTTGGAAATGTAATCTGAAAGATTCCATGCACAGCAAAACTGATGGGTAGCACAAATAAAGGATTAAGTTCAGCATAGATTGAGAATATTGAAAATGAACTAGAATAGGAAGTTGTGACAGTGTTTTCAATTTTTCCTATCACAGGCAAGGAATCAAGCTGTCAAATAAGACAGGGAGGTAAAATTTGCAAGGAGTATTTTTCCAGGGTCTAGATCAGAAACTTTAGGAATAGAAGCTCCAACAGAATTTGAGCACAAAATCTTTTAAAAAGAAATTATAGCATGTAGTGACTTTTTTCAAAGGTCATACCACATAATTCCTTTTTTAAATTAATTTATATCCTTGCAAATTGTTCCTACTCTTGATATATGCAGAACGGGCTGGATGACACTGCACATGACCAAGTCTCACACCTTGCTGCGATCTCCGTTGTCAACACGGAGACGCCATGAGGGCCGGCGCTCAGATGAAACAACAATGATGTCTTCTCTTGTAGGACTAGGTACAGTGGGCTCACCAGTTGTTATTGTGGCTGATATTGAAGTACAGTTATTGCCATAAATCAAATCCGCTGCATTTGGCTGTCATGGGCACAAATTTGTTTCACATTACAGCAAGCACTAATTATTTATTTAAATTTAATTAGGGGAGGGCTTCAGTCATTACAGTAGGATATTAAGAGCACCTGGCTTTGATTTATAGTTTTGACAAAACTGAAACTACTTCTTAAAATTATGCTAACCAGAAACATATTTACTTAACACAAGCAGATACTAATTTTATTTTTACTATCCAATCTGGGTAAGGCAAACTTCAAGTAACAGGTAACTTCAAACCATAAATACATGAGGGTGCTAGGACAATATTAATTAACACAAGAAAGCTACACACTAAGCAGGATCTTAAGTTGCAATGATGATAAGGGCTGTACACAAATGGGCACATTAACACACTTCAAAATACAATAGACTGTACAAAAAAAAACCCTTTGTATATGTATGAGTAAAAAAGAATTAATCAGTTTAATGGCCTGCCATTGGTGTTGTAAAGTGAAAAAGGCACAAACCTGATCATTGTTGAGCTGCTGGGTGGCTTGATGGAGTTGTTGTTGCTGTTTCTTTTTCACTAATTGCTCAGCAGACTTAATTTCCTCCAGGGTAACTCCTTGGGTAGACCTTCGAGTCTCTCTCACCCTCTTTGCGTGAGCTTTTCTTTGGGTTTCTGATTCCTCATCCCTGACAGGGGGCACAAATGATCTGAAAAATAAAATTACTTTCATTAGATTGCTCACTTAAACAATAAAGGAGAGTCTCCAAAGTTATTTAAAATTCTCTATACAACCGCATTAGTAATAAGGATATAAAAGTAGTGAGCTTTGACTCACTATTTTTCTTACAAAATTCTCATTGGAAGTACGGATAACTTAAGATTTTAAATCAAGGTAAATGAAACAACTCAAAGGGTATATAAATGGATGCAACTACATTCCTTTTACGAAACACTATTAAAAAAAAAAAAATTGATGGGCATGTTCATCTACTCTACACATATTCAATTGCAACCAGAAATCATTAGGAATAGATTCATAGTAGCTTGGATAGGTGAGGAATAAAATAATTTAAGCCAAAACAAAAAAGAATAAAAAATCGCACACAACCAGAAGACAAGAATTTTTAAAATGGCACCAAATACTTAACAGCACTTTTTTTTATTACATTCACACATACATTTTAGCCATGCTGGGTAACACATATGCATAAACCAAGATAAAACTCATTATTATGACCTTTTTTTATCAAGTACTATTTTAAATGCAACAGTCAAAAACCACGTCACAAAACACAAGCCGAGTTACTACGTAGCAGTTCAAGTTGGTTCAGGTAGGAAAGCAATTGTAAACAATGACTTAATCAAGGTGCCATCATGCAGATAGCAGACAGAACACACTGCTACGCACTTGAAGAAATTTTTAAAGATGTTCCCTGGACTAAGTTTACTTCCCCCAGGTGTGGTGGGGGTAGTAGGGGTGGTAGTTGGACTACCACTAGAACTAGTGTCCTTAGGCCCGCTGTAAATTAGTGCAAAACACTCTGCTACAGTGTTGTGCAATGCACACAGACCACAAGAAGATATACACAGTCAGCCCTCAAACATACAGGACACATACACCATAAAATACCATAAAGAGGCTAGAAATCAATCTTTGGGGAGAGTATTGGAACAAGAGGAATGACTTGTTGGAAAAAAACGTTGGTAAGTTTTAAAAAGACCTATGACAGTGTAGAAATGCAAAAATTGATCATAAAATATGAAATAGCTAAAATAACACAAGGAAAGCTTCCTGCTAGTTATTTTGAGGTAGAAACTGAAGATGATACCATACCCCTGACCCCAAGGTAAATTACCACAGAAACTGGTGAAAATAAGAAATTGGTGCAAATTAAGTTCCTATGGGTGAGACTGCACCAGTCAATACACAGTGAGGCATGCATTTATTCCATCTAAGAGCAGCAACATTAAATTTCCACATAAAGCACGTTAGACTGTCATATAAATTGACTGTACTGAGTAAAATAGCCTAGTTTTTCCTGTATTATTGATAGACCACTAAACACTTAGCGGGCCAGCTGCACACATGCAATTTGAACTCTTCTGAAAGAGTACAGAATAAGACAAAATTTGCGAAATGGCATGATGTGCTCTTTCCTGAATACGTGCTAAAAAACTGGCCTACATCAAAATTCTCAAAAATGACCAAAATGTGATATTTCTCATTGCTACATGGCACATCAAATAAACATTGACAGAGGTAAAGGAAGAATAAGATAAAAATGAAAATCATACCTTCGGACTTGACTGATGGGAGGTATTCCAATCGAATTGGCAGTTGAGCTTTGAGAGGCTCTGTTCACAGGGTCAGCTGGTGGAGGCATTAGATTTGCTGCAGTAGCAGCTGCGGTAGCTGCAGCAACAGCAGACACCACAGCTGCAGAAGCAGACTTAGTAGGACTTGATTTATTTTCCTCACTAGATCCTCTACGACTGAAAAAGGAAAGAAAAATGCAACACATTTCAGATTACTGCTATACTTAAGTTGGTCATTAATGGAAGAGGTACCAGAGAAATGAAATTCCCTGAATACACAGTGAGCCTGGTTTGATGCTACAATGCAAATGATTCAGTCAGATGCTTACATCGATTAAGAGAAGAGAAATCATAAGAATATTTCAATCAAAACACTCAACAATAAAATAAGAATGTAAGTGTTAATAAATTAAGCTTATTGTTTTGTTAATTGTTAAACTGTTACATCAAATGAATCATGTCATACTGTCATATAGTACAGCCGAACAATGGTAAGCATTAAAATATTTACACATTCTTGCATAGCCAACAGCATTAGCCCTACACTGCACCTTTAAGGCAACAAAATACATATCTACACATGCCTCCTGAAAGTATGTAGTATTTTAAACTGAACAACTCTCATTGATATGCCATACAAAAACAGAAAGGGGACAAAATTTTCAGAATTAGAGGCCAAAATTTTCGGGATAACAAGAAATAAGACCAGTCAACTTCATGGTCAAAAAACAAAACAAAAAAACCTACCTCGGCAAATATTTTTCTCTGAGTGAAGCAGATCGAGTGGGTAAGGCTGACACAGACTGAGAGGAGGGCAGTGAGGGGCATGAACCTTTTATTCTTGCATGTAACTCCTGGTATCTGCGAATAAACCTACACGCACACAACAAAAATAAAACAAGCTGCAAACCATGCATGCTTTAAAAAATGTTTAAAAAAAAAAATTTAAAAAATTAAAACAGGAAGTATATGTTAACATATACCAAAAAATTGTGGGTAAAAGAGAGAAAAAACTAGGCATGCTGACAGAACATTGTCAAAGCTTATTGCAAAAAGGCAAGAGGCACTAAAAATAGAGGTGTCATTTGTTGTGATTGCAAGTTACTGAATTGCAAGATAGCATGCAGAATCAGCCTCATTTTTAAGAATACCGTTGATAGAATTTTATACAAAGTCAAACATGCTCACATGGTTGATTATTTATTACAAGACTATGCACTGCATTAAAAATATCATCCAAAAGCCATGTGTACAGATTATGTATTAATCTTTAATGTTTTGTTAGTAATTCAAATGAAGAAGTAAACACTACTTACCTATCATCTGTCTCGATAAAGCTTTGAGTTCTTCTAACTCTGAGAACAACATCTGCGTTGTCGGTGGTACCACGCCCGCCTGCAGGCGTAGTCTCACTATTAACCTCCTTATCTCCAAGACCTGTAAGCAGTATTTAAGAAGATTGCAGCTTTTGAAGAGAATGTTAACTTAAGCCAAAATATAAGCTAAAATCTTACAGGATAAAAAGGAAAAAGAAAAACACAAAACAGGAATGTGCAAACTTACAGCATGCTGAAGTCCAGCAAATGAGAAAAGTAAAAGCTAAAGGTCTAGTCTAGGCACTATACTTTCTATGTGGTGATATTTTGAGATGCAAGTAGTACTATATTTATTTGTTAAAACTACATGGTGAAACTAGAGGCACACAGTGTCTTAAAATATAGGTGTAATATAAATTGAGTGAGTAAATTGAATCACATTTTGACAGGCAACAAACAATCATCCTAAGATGCAAGGTATAAAGTGTTATGCGGCCTATCATGATGAAGAATATCAAACATGTTACAAATAAAAATTCTGAGGAAGCCACTACTTCAAACCACATTGATATGTATTGTGCCGACTCACGTAAAGTGAAATTCCGAGGAGGCGGCTGTATTTGGTTGTGATTCTGCTCTGTGCGGCCGCGAACCGAACCAGGCCTTCGCCATGATGGCGTATTTGATTCATTCTCACCTTGAGATAATTTGGGTGGGGCACTGGGAGCCTGTAAGTAATGAAAAAGCAATGTGTCAAGAAAATATCACACAAACACCATCAAAATACTAAGCAATGTATTTTAAGGTATCTTGCAAACTTACAGGATTTGTAGGACCATCTGGAATCCTATTCACTTGATTCTTCTTTTCTGTAAAGCCAAAAGAAAATAGAACTGAACTTTAAACTTTCTTGTGAAACAAAGTAAACATAACAAATTTAGAATTTTGCCATACAATTTTAGTTGCTGTTAAAACTATCAAAGAGCCCACAGTACTTCAAAATATACCTCACTTACCTTCAAATCCTTCCTCAAATTTATCAAAACTAGAATCACTAGTGTCAGATTCTGATGACAAGTCATCTTCAGAATCTAACTCACTAGTTGTTTCATCCTCATCTTTTGCCGCATGCACATTAAAGAATTGTGATGCAATTTGAATGACAAATATGAAAATCCTGGACTTTACCCACCCCACATATCATCCAGCCCTCTTATAGGAGTTGTATGCACTTACCAACTTGATTTTCCTCCTTGATATCTTCTTTTTCAATTTTCACTTCAACTTTCTTAACTTTTGTTCCAGGTGGTCCTTCTTCTTCAGATATGGAGCGGTCCAACACCTGCCTTTCGGCTGATGTATCTTTGTTAACCAGATTACTCTTATCTGACCCCGACATCCTGGTGATGGAAGACCTGCCAACGTGTAGAGTCTGTCATTGTTAATAAAAGAAACATGCAAGGTGGACCACACATAAAAAGAGGAGAGGGCAACAAAAACCATATAAATTAAACACACATTTAAAATCTTTTGTCAGACTTAATAAAAGCTGGTAAAATTGATGAAAAAGCCAGGGGGAAAGAACGAAAAAAAGGGAGGGAAACATTAATTTAAAAATCTCCCATAAATTACGGCCAATTAGTCAATATAAGGCACAGAAAGAATATTGTATGATATAGCAAAATGATTAAATTTAAGCATTGGAAAAAAAGAGAAAAAAAGAAGGATCACAGAGGTAGAAGACTAAACAAATCGATATTGACCGTCTCTTTGGTGTGTTTGCAGCTGCCTTTTTGTTGATTATTGCATTGATATCTCCATTGTCTCTTTGTAATGTTGCTTGTTTCTTCTTGAGTTCCTCTAATGTTCGAACCATGTCAAGATCTGCTACATCAAAAGCAGTCTGACCCTGGAATTGTAAGATAAGAAATTTATTTAATAACCCAAATGCATATAGCAAAGAGTTCAATAGATAAAGGGGAATTACATACCACATAGTTCTTGATTTCCATATCACAGAAGTGTTCAACAAGCATTTCACAAGCTTCTTTTTGACCCCAATGCGCAGCAGCATGTAAGGGCGTCCAGCCATCACAGTCTTGTGCATTTATATCTACTTTACCCTGGAGCAGAACACTGCAGAAAACAGAGGTTGTTCCAAAATATAAGTCAAAGGAGACTTCAATAACTTGTGTTTATATCCAAATATGGCTGTCCTGCTGTTATAAATAATATATTAAAAAATTCAGGCTTGTTTTACCTGATAACTTTAATATATCCTTTAGCTGCAGCAACATGTAGGGCGGAAGCACCAGTCTTGGGATGTGGTGTATCTTCTATTTCACCATTGTTAATCCATTCCTTGGCATCCATCATCATTAACCGTTCTTCCTCGCCTCTAGCCTCGTCACAATCAATATCTGAAATAGGACATACGTATATCAATATATGTAGGGTGAAAATGACTACTTTCAAGAGCGACAGCATGCAACAAAAATTAATCGTAAGTGCAATTTTTACCTTTGGTAGTAATATGATCTAGCAATAATTCTTCCATCTCGTCTGACTCTGCAATATCCAAAGGGAGCTCTCCATCATTGTTAACGGCAGCAACATTAGCTCCATGCTCAATTAAATACCTAAACACATGATCAACGCAACCATTCAAATAAAGACACTCAAAGGCCCATTACGGAAAGAGTGATGAGTTTGGCTCACGTACTTTGCTATACTAATAAATCCACATGATGCAGTGGCGTGCAGAGGGGTCCATCCCTCGTTGTCGCCGCGGTTCACGTCGGCGCCGTGTTCCACAAGGAACTCCACCATGTCCAGGTTGTCATCTATGCATGCCTGAAACATAACACTGGGGGTCAGCCTTTCAAACCGACCGGTGGAAACTACTGTCCGCAGACAAAACTCAGGGCCAGTCTGGAAGGAGTAAAAGCCAGGGACAAAACAAGAGGATGAGAGAACTGACAAGGCTTTTAACTTCATCCCCCTTTAAAAAAAAAAAAAAAAAAAAAAAATATTTCCCACAAAATCCGTCATTTATGCATTGTAAGAGTAGCGTCACAGCTGTGTGCTTTCATGGCCCCGGCCCGGGCCTCGACGCCCCACGAGACAACTACTGGCCGTCGGGAAAGGAAACAGTCGAACAAACAAACAAGGCCCACAGGCGGAGGATCACTTTTAGGCCGGCTTGTACACCGGCCGGGCCGGGCCGGGCCGGGCCGTGGCGTGGCCCCAAACGCCATGTGCCAGTACCCGGCCGCGCCGCGCCGCGCGGCACCAGCTAAATCGGGCCGCCATGCTCTCCTCCTGGCCCAGCGCCCCTCGCGCCCGCGGTGCACAGGGGGGTTGCCTACGTGCAGGGGCGCTGCCGCACAGGTTGCCTATCAGAGTTGTTGGTTAAGTAGGCAAAAGATCGTACGCACGCACCTGTGTGCGGCAGACGGGTATCTCCGCCTGCCTACGGGGCAAAATGTATTCACATGTGTGGAGAGTTTGCCTAGTGGGCAGGCGGAGATACCCGTCTGCCGCACACAGGTGCGTGCGTACGATCTTCTGCCTTCTTATCTAACACTGTTGCCTATCCCACAGGGGCGGCTCACAACTCTCCGCCTTGCAAGCCGCGCCCCTCTCGGCTGGGTAAAGGGGTAGGGGGGGGGGGGGGGGTTAGGGGCCAGGAAAACGGGGCGATAGTGGACGGGAAAGCTTCGAGGAGTCAGCGATTGTACTCGACAGAGTGAATCAGCAAGCCAGGCCGTAATCGCGGCGAGGGGCCCAAGTGCAGTTGGGAGGGTCAGGGCGGGGGCCGCAGCGGGGCGGGGCGGGGCGGGGCGGGGCGGGGCGGGCCCATCTCGTCACAGCTCCGCTCCGCTCGAGGGCGCGTCGCGCCTGGCCGCGAGGTGCACTGCCCTCGCCCTCGCCCCGCCTCGCCCCCAGTGCCGCGCCGGCACCGCGGAACGGGTTGGCAGTAAAACGCTACACGTGTTTCTGTTCAGAGAGGCCGTCTGCCGTCTGTCCGAGCTCGCGGGGCCTCATGGGGGGGGGGGGGGGGGTCCGAGAGATGAAAGGGTGTGGTCTAGCCAGGGCCCTCGGGCGCACAGCGCGCGTTGAGCGCGTTACGCCCCGCCCCGCCCCGCCCTGCACCGGCCCTTCCGCGACGGAACACGGCGTCCATCAAGTCGCGGTCCGATTAGATTGGCCCGGCCCGGCCCTGCCCGGCGTGCGGGGCGGGGACACTCACGGCGCCACGCTGCACTGCGCTGGCCGCGCCAGCCGAGGCGAAGCGAGACGAGACGAGGTCGACAACCGACACAAAAACACAGACAGCCGCGCATCGGGCCTGGCCAGACCCACCCCCCTGCCGCCCCGCCCCGCCCCGCCCCGCCCCGCCCCGCGCCAAGACAGCCCTGGCCAGGCGGGCCAGGCTGGGCTCGCCAAGCACCGCGCCGCGCCGGCCGGCCGGCCGGCAGTGCGGCTGAATCAAAATTAGGTCCATATCACTGTATGCCCCGCCCCGCCCCGCCCCACCCCACCCGCAGATGACGCGTGCGCGGCAGCTGCAGGTGGCATGGCAGCTGGTCGGGGCGGGGCGGGGCGGGGCCCCAGCAGCAGTGCGTGTGTGTATGTGCACGCCCCGCCGGCCAGAAATACTCGGCTTTTCACTTCTACAGCCCTCCTCACAGCCCTGCCCCACCCCGCCCCGCCCCGCCCGTCAGAGGCGGTATCGCGGCGCGAAGGATATCACGGCAGAAAATGGAAGTGGCAGGGCCAGGCCCGCCCCGCCCCGGCGGTTGGTCCTTCCCTGCCCCAGCCGCCCGGCCGGACGGCCCCGCCCCCACGAGTGCCAGCCGGCCACTACGAATATAGCCAAACGGTGGGCGCTGGTGGGCGCCCCGCAGTAAAACAGTAGAGGAGGAAGGCTGCGCGGCTCCAAGACCACCATTCGCCCTTCTCGGCTATTTCACGACGAACATCACTACGGCGACGAGCGGGCGACATGACCCTCGACGGGTCGTTGGGGCGAGGAGGGCGCCGCGCGTCGAGCCTGTAAATTGTGGCCGCGGCGTCGGGGGCGACGACGGACGCGTTGAGAAGAAGCCCCGCCCCAACCCCGCCCCGCCCCGCCACTCTGGATGAACGGGAGGGCGCGGCGTAGCGACGGTCACCTCCATCAGGGACGTTCAAGGGACAGTCAAAACACAAACGCCCCTGGTCTGTCGCCGTGGCTAGGACGCCCACGCCATGGCGGGGTGGGGTGGGGTAGTGCAGGGCGCCCCCTGCCACGTGTCGCGGGGGCGGCGCGGGGGCGGCGCGGGGGCGGCGCGTCCTTGGCGGCGGTACGACACGGGCCCGGCCCTGGACCGGCCGCCCCGCCCCCGCCCACCCCAACGGGAAGAGCCTTTCGGGGTAGCCCCGTCACTCGCACCGCCACGAGCACACCCCTCGTCAAGTCAGGACGCCACAGGTGCGCACAGCTGTACAGTCACGGGCAAAAGTAAGAGTGGGGCCTAACTCTCGCCGCGCCGCTCCGCTGATAACACGAGCCGGGCCCGGGGCGCGGTGTAGGTCGGGAGCTTTGACACGTCGTCGCCCCACCGCGCCCCGCCCCGCCGCACCCCGCCCCGGACTGACCGAACGGCAAACAAACGCGGGCAGCTTCCGCTTCCTATCCTCATGCTCCCATTGCCTTTCCGCTGCTCTGACAAATGCGGGGCGGGGCGGGGCGGGGCGAGGCGGGGCTGGGCGGCGCGGGGCGGGGCGGGGCGGCGTGCGGCATATGAGAGAAGGGCGCCCGTCTCTCATGGGTGGGGCGGGTAGCGCCCGCGGGGGCAGCTCGGACCTCCCCCCACCCCCTCCCTCACCGTCATTGCAAAGTGCGGCGCACCATCACCAAGCACCGCCTATATTTAGCACCCTCCCGCCCCGCCGCGCCCCGCACAGACCCCTTCCCTCAAAGCAAAGCAACAGCGGCAGACCAGGCCGGGCCAGGGATACTGGGCTACCAGTCCCGGGCCGAGTCCGGAACAGCCGCGGCCGCGAGGAGAGGAGCGACAAGTTCCTTCTTCCTCGCACCCGCGCGGCGCACCCCGCCAGGTGAGCGTCGCGGTGGGCGTCCCCGGCGAGCGTCCCCGGGCGCAGCCGACCCGACGGGCTCGACAGCGACGGGACAGGCCAGGTCGCCGGCGACGGCGTCGGCGTAGCGCGGCGTGACGGACGTCGTCGGGGACGAGGCCGCCCGTAACTCTCACGAGGGGGTCCGCGGGGCGGAGCGGAGCGGGGCGGGGTAGGGGGCGGGGCGGGGCGGGGGCTGCCACCTGCCCGAGCCAGGCCGGGCCACGCCGCCGCCAGGCCGGCAGCGACAGCAGCCCCCTCGGCGGCGTCCTGGCGTCTCGCACGCAGGGACAGGGACTGCCCCAGGCGCGTTGACGAGAGGGTCGATGTGCCGTGGGTTGCCTGCGTACAGGGGTTTTGTAGCTCACATTGCCTGCCTACTTTTCTGTCGGCCCCTACGTACCCACCCTCCCATAAAACCGCGCCTGGACTTCCCCGCGGCTCGGCCCGGCCCATCAGTCGTAAAGCATGCAGATACGATACTAGCAGTCCACACAACAGGAGGCGCCCGTGGGAACAGCCAGCTGGCCCCCCCGGCCCGGCCTGGCCCGGTCCATGGCATTCCCCATCCCACTGGCAGACCGGAACTGAACGGCTGTGACTCAACGTCACGTGGTACACGCGATACAGCGGCGCCTGACCCAGTCGCACTTCACTGACACAAGTGTCCAACACCTCTCTCACGGGCCGGCGAATTAGGACGCGCTTTCAAGATTAGGGTGTTCCCGGCCGAGAAGCGCCCCGCCGCCCCGCCGCCCCGCTCCGCCAGCAGCCCCCGCCAGGACCCCCCCGCTCTGCCCTGCCCCGCCCCGCCAAGGGTGAGCCGCTAGTGCCGCTGCTCCTGGCTGTAAAAATAGACCGATGAAAGTGCCGCCCAGAGCAGCCCCGCGCAGCCCCGCGCAGCCCCGCGCAGCCCCGCGCAGCCCCGCGCAGCCCCGCCCCGCCCCGCGAGCTGTCGGTCTTGAGCCGGGGGCACGACGGACGGCGGCCCAGCCCAGCGCTTAAGGGAGAGGTTTCCATGGTTTTTAGAGGAGATGCCAGAGGTAGTTAAAAAGCACGACAATAAATGCCATTTGAAAAAAATGACCACCTCCATCCCCTAATATTTAAGCGGCGCCTGAGTTTTCACATAATCACATAATCAACTGCACGCGGTTACAGAAATACTGTCTACATGCTTTCATTGGCAGTTTGTTCAAGATTATGAAGAATACTAATGATATTAATACGCAAGTATTTAAAAGCATAGATTGGATATCTACATCTCTCACAGTAAAAACTTTTCATGCACTCAGACTGAATGAACCTCAGTGACATTTCATTGATACGGATAATTACTGAGCACAACAAACAATTTATTACCAAAGTAATATAATATGGTTGAACTAGTAGTAAAACAGCATTTGCAATGTAACAGAATCATTTGGGGCAGAAAATATACCCAACAAGTTAATAAGACACAATTTAAAAAGACTGGTCAAGAACTGATAGTTCATAATAATGTACCTGGGTAAAACTAGCAGCGTAACCTACTTATGTGACAAACCGCAGTAACCTAACCTATACCATTCATTCATTTAAAATCTCGTTGTGTTTAAGATAACACATTCAAGTGGTGGGAGGAAAACAATATGCCTTTCATAAAGTAATTTTTGATGGACACAGCAAATAAGGCCAGGATGGTAGTACATTTTAATTTGAGTAGTATACAGAAAAATGCAACAGGCTACTGCGGTAAACTTTGCTTGTAACTTTAACAAATTCAAAACTTACAATGTGAAAAATCACTTGAAAATACAGAATAAAATTCAATAACTTTTGCAATACCAATGAGCCATAAAATGAGTTTAATATAATAAGTAAATGGATAATGAGTTTGGCTACAACCTATGATCAGCTGGCCACATAAACAGAGGTTATTTAACGAGTCTGGGTACTCCAATCGGTGAAATTATTTGCTCAAGAAGCTCAAAAACGGCGTTTTTCTAGGGTTAACAAATTGTCAAACACTAAATCATGCGCTAGATGCTACGGGTAGAATTTGGCAGCAGAGTCTGGCAGTTGGTCTTTGCCACGGCCATTTTGTGGGATTGAATAGTTCCAATTTTGGGAGGCAGTTTACTTGTATGAAATGAACGCAGGTACGCGACATAGTGAAAGGCAGGTGGTCTATAGGACTTGGAAAACCAGTGGGGAAGTTTATTTACCTGATGCAGAGCTGTCAAGCCGTCAACATTGGCGGTGTCAATGTCAGCTCCCTTCTCGAGCAAACGCACCACCTCCTCCTTGTCTCCTGATGCACATGCTGCTAAAAACACACAACCAGCGGAAAACTTGATTTTTCTCGTTTTAGTCTTGAGCACTGTGTCTTCTCGGTTTGTTTCCGATTCTTCCCAACGCTTTAATTGTTCGGCCCTTTTAAAAAGAGCCGAACTTGATCGGGTTTCTATCGACATAATTACGACTACTCCATAAGCTACGTTTCTGTCCCATCAACATGGAGGGAGCGGCCTCAACTCGGACCCGATGCCTCGGCCACGGCGGCTTGGATCGCCGTCAAGGGAATGGTCGCGTAGGGGAAGGGGGAAGGACTCGGGGATACTAAGAATGGGCGTATGATATTGGAGAATAGAATTTATTGCGGGAAGCATGTAAAAGGTTGAAGGCTTTATTCGCTTCGGAACGAAAATTCAGTGTACTTTTTCTCATTGTTTCGACGCTTTTAGAAGAAAAAAGAAGTGTTGATATGCATAGCAATTTCTCATAACTAAGTCTCCTAGCCTCGTGAAAGACCAAAAACCGAGAGGACATGTTGAAAAGTTGGCGAGTGTCGACTGTCAAACAAATCGCCAAATCTCCTATTTTAACATTTAATTTAATTTGCTTTGTTTCTAAAGGTAAACCAAATTAATTGTCAAAGTTCATTTACATTATACCTTTTTTACACACTATAGATCAGAAGGCTAAAGTTCTTAAAAATAATTTTTCCTTATAAAAAACAATGCACTTTGTCGTATGCTTTTTTGGCATAAACATATAGTTCTTGCCTTTTTATTTTCTTATCGTTTTAATTTTTATATTAATGCTAAATGTGTACTTTAACGCCATGTCTCAATAACTGATAAGTATTTCATTGATATGGAAACTAAATGCATGAATTCGAACCTCACTTTGTTGCCTTGTTTGAGCTGTCAGGAAGACTATAAGAGGTTGTTTCAATAACGTCATAATTTTTGATTATTTATTTTTTTTTGAAACGAAAAGAAATATTTTCTTTTTATCATGTAATTCACAATCTTTGGTGTAAGTTGACATTTTGTTTCATTGTTGATCGATTAATTTCTGTATTGTTGTAGGAAAGGCATTATGGACCCCTTAAATTTACTAGATGATCGTATATCTGAGTTGGAGCGTAAAGTTCTTGGAACAAGCGGTTCTGCTGCAGCAGCACTTCGTGCGGATTCAGACAAACTTTCGGTATTAGAAGCTTTGTCTCATGCAAACCAACTCCTCAACTCAGCTTTATCAGGGCGTGAAAAGGCTCTTGCAGTCATGCAACGCATCAGTGAACTGAACAGATACATGGACCCCACCTTTGAAGACTCCACCATGACATGTGAAGCAAAATTGGAGGTAAGTTCTAAAATACATGTAATCTGAATGGCTCTTACACGTAAAATATAATCTGATACCATGGGTCATTCTCTCGTCCAGATTATTTTGGCAAGGGAGCGAGAGCTTCGTCAAGATCTTTCCAGCCTAGAACAAGCTCAAAGGCTTGTGTCTAATGTACTTGACAACCAAAACGCAATCAGTAGCATGCAAGCTGTGTCAGGGCTTTCTGGGCAACTTGAAAAATTGACTTTGATAACAATAGATAGTGTTCAAGGTGTTGAAGCTCTAAATGAGCAAGCTCAAGATTTATTCGAACGTTACAACAGTATTGTCAAAGAGTTAACTCGAGCTTTTATGCTCCTAGATGAGATGGTATCAACAGAGGAACAAAGGGCAAAGCCTAAAAAGAAATCGTCTGATTAATGGTATTCTGAATGAACTATCCGAGCAAGGAGTTTCCCAGCTCAATAATTTATTCTACTGTCATAATCCAAGAACTTTTAAAATCAAGGGAGGGTGAAAAAAACACACAATCATTTTTGCAGCCTTTAAAAAAAAAAAAAAAATGTGCCGCCTGTTTTCAATCTAAAATATGATGCAAACTGATTGTAAACTTATAACATCAAATTTGTGTTTGCTATATGCCTCACCCTTTCTGTTATTCTTAATGTGAAGAAGTATGTCTATTGATACTTGACATAATGTTATTTATGTGTTGTTTCTGTTGTCAATTATATTTGTGTTGAGACCTAGAAAGTCAGGTTTACGATGTAGATTTTTTTTTCTGCTAGTCCTTCCTTTTCACTTGTTTTGCTGTGTAGTGGTCAGATTTTAGCTGTAAATGAATTTTGTAAGTAAACTAATTTATTTCATTCATCTCTAAAAATTATCAGAGATGATTTATGATATTTTTCAAAGACTTCAGTACCTTGATATTTTTGATCTTCTGCCATTTATGTTGGTAATCAGAGTAGGAGGTTGATGAAAAGTTTCCATGTTAAGAACCAATGTGCACTGTGCTAACAAAAGACATCTATGCTTTCATTCTATGTCAGATATTTGTTAGCACCCATTTTTAATCATATAAAATTATCATTCCATATTTACTTTCCAAAGAGAGCTTTTATCCCTCTTTGGTATCAATTGGTGTCTATTGCAATACTGCCATGTACGTTATATTTTACATCTGTACAATGTTCTACAATGAGCTTTAGCTTGCTTGAGTTTTGTGATTTCTTAGACATTAAGGTCTAAGTGAAAGTACTCAAGCTACAGTATCACTGTCATGTGGCTATCTCTCTTTAAGTAAATTTGAAGAAAGCTTTTATTAAACCATCACCATATTTATTTTCATTTCTACTCAGTACGTTTTCATTTCCATCTCGAATTGTGTTACACCATGGAATAGAAAGAATAATCACAATATGACAGAAGGGCTTCAAAGCAGCCTGTCTTAGATACTTACAACCATTACTTTGGCATCAAATCAACAACTGCAAGGACAGTATCAAACCATCTCAGGATATATAGTCTCTCTCCTATACAAGTTAACAAGGGGCTCACAAGACTGGATAGGGTAAGTAAAGAATTCTATGTTGAACTGCGGGGAAAAAAAATCTAATCTAGTTCACAAGAAAGTAACTTACACTGAAGCTTTAGAAGCATGAAGTAAGTGAGCTACTTGAATCACAGATCTGTTTGAAAGTCACAAATGTAATCAAAGCAAGCCAGAAATCCTAAGTCCATCACTTTCAGAAGAAGGGAAAAAAAAACATGAAAATTTTGGTGGACTATAAAACTTTAACTAGCCCCCAGAATCATATGTTCAACATTATCTGTAGAATTTTTTTCTTAAAAAATACTGTCATTACAAAAAAAAAATTAAAAAAAATACATATTTGCTAAGATCATCTAGCTCTCTAATAGATGTTTCACAAGGGCCAAATGAGAATGAGACCACAATGCTACGAATTACAGCGAGGGAAAGCTCTCCACAACTAAACAACTTAAGAATTCCTCTAACACACTAGGGAAAAGACAAGAGATTTGGCATATTGCTATTACATCAATTGCCTGTTAAATTTAAAGAGATTCTAGGAGAGCTGTAAAACTAAATTTCTTTTCTGATTTTCCTTAGAACAAAACACATTGATTACAGGCATTGTAGGGATCAAATGATCCTACTTTCTCTAACGTCAACATAGGTGGACCATTTAATTAATCATTTGACATGCATATAATTTTTTTTTTTTTTTTTAAGTTACACGCAACTGTAAAATTTAAATTATAAATAGAATCATGCCCACAATGTAATTAATTTTGTGCTCTTTATATGTTTCACAGTCAATGTTGGATCATATTTTCAGATAATCTTTATTATCAGTCTCCATTTGTAATAGTTTTTCTCCTCTTCTTATTTTGAAAACATTTGAAATATTTGGTGGTTTATGGACTTCATCATCGAAAGAACTATAAATTTCAAAATATTCCACCTTAAATATCTAGTCCTCACCTCATATTTTCCAAACTACAAAACAGCATACAGGTCTTCCTAGTTTCCTTCCTCTCCTATTGATCTCTTTACATGCATAACATGTTTGCTTGCTTTACAACGCTTTCATAATAATGATCAGAGGCTATTCTAAATTATATGCAAAATATACCATCAAAAGTTGATTTTGGACGAAGGTAATTTTCAAAACTTAGTCATACAAAAAAAAGAAAAGAAGAAGGTAATTGGCAATTACATTAAGTAGAATGTTTAAGTGTTCTTACATACCAAAATAAAAAAAATAATAAAATATTGGTTACAAGATCTATCTGCCATATTTCTTGTTCTCTTCAAAGTAATTGAAATGATTTAGAAAAAAATTGACTTGTACATTGACACTTGTCAGCAAATTCATATATATTCTTGAAATAAAGGACTTGTTATTTTCTAACACAAAATAAGTCACTACTGCAAAGAGCAAGCAAGTGACAGACTTGGCAATACTTGTGAGCAGAAGTCAGTAGCAGAACTGAGCATAAGTAAACAGTCAAGAAGATGCAGTCTAAAGTAAGAATGATCGGAATAAAAACATGGAGAGGGCACTCAAGCCACCTGCTGCTGGAAGTGTGACAAGCCATGCAAAAATAATATTCCTGGAACCAAAAACCATATATTTTAAAAGGAATTTCTCTGACCTCAAAGCATAGTTTCAAATAAGAAGACCTTTTTTTCTTACCTGAATAGTTTCAGATCAACTCCTGATGAAGTTGATGATGCAAGTCCCACAAACACCACCGATCCCACTTTACAATGAGTCGTACTAATTGGTATTCCTATCTTAGAAGCTAGAAGGACTGTGAATGCTGCACCAATCTCAATAGTGAAGCCTCTGCAAGTTTTATTGGCATTAATATTTAAATATGTAATATTAGAAAGATGCACACAAATGACAAATTTAATACATACTCTGTTGCTGTTATCTTTGTAAGATCTTCACCAACTGTCTGAATAACCCGCCTTCCCCATAACCATAATCCTGTAGATATTCCAAGACCTCCATACAGTAAGATATATATTGGTGTTTCAGAAGCTTGTCGAACAGATCCATCATGATAAATTAACCACATGGCAATGAGAGGACCAATTGCATTGCTGGAGGATAACAAAACAATAATTACTTGTTTGACAAAAATATATCTACAAATTTTTTCCTGCCCTTAGACTCCTACCTGACATCATTCCCACCATGTGCAAAAGATCCAAATATAGCAGTAAGAATTTGAAGAAATGAGAAAGTTTTGGCAACCTCATAAGGTTCTTCTTCAACAGCAGCATTACCACCCTGTTCCATCAGTTTCTAATAAAAGAGAAAAATGTAATTTAAAATCAAACTTATAGTATGATTAATTCATAATATTTTCTTTATTACATTTAACAAACCTACCAATGATTCTGGCAACTTCTCTCTGATCAAAGGGACAGCACTACTGTTGGGTGAAAGTCCTGAAAAAATTGTATTATGTAAGATTTGTATAAATGCAATAGGTTTGGTTGAACTATTTAAATGGCACAAGAGAAATGCTCACCATATGCTGGAGTAACCTGACCGCTCCCTGGCAAACCCAGTTGTCGATCCCCAGTCTGATCTGACGACTCCTTGTAAATAACAAGTAACATTTAGGAAAACATGGAAAATAAAAATATAAATAGCCCAAGGAAGAGAAGAGTACATCCATAGTACATTCTAAAACTTACACTTAGTGCATTGTTAAGAGTGGTTTCAGCTAGTGAATAACCGTTTTCTTTTCCTGTTTTATTGCCACCAGCAAACCTACATTAAATTTGCAGGGTATAATATTATCTTAAAAAGATACTTAACTAATATTTTGACATCAAAGATATTACCGATACATCTGTTGGGGATTGGAAGTTGAGGATGCAGAAGTGTCGTTTTGCGGTAAAGAGAGTTCATTTCCTTCCTTTATCATTGGAAGAGCTGTATTTTGAAGATTCTCAGCTGACACATTACGTGATGGTCTAGGACTTGGATCTCTTGAGGAATCAGTTGAGCCTCCAAATGTGAAGCTTACTCCTCTACTTCGATCTTTAGTTGAATGAGCTGAGTTATTAGAGAAAATAAATGAAAGAAAATGAATAAGTTTTTAGCTCAAAGCTGTAAAGAAAATAAACTTACCTAGGCTTCCCAAGATTGCTTTCCTCTGATAAGGTACCAGGAAAACTTGTACCATTATCGACACCAATGAGCCAACACACAAGCTTACAACAAATGCGCCCCACAAGGGGATCCGGTCAAAATAAAACACTGTATCCAAAGAAAAAGAATTGAGTGTATCTCTCTTCTTCCCAATACAAAATATTTCATTCCACAAAAATATTTTACACTTACATCTCGGTCCGTTATGCACTATAGAGAAAACATTCACAAGGACAGTAAAGCCGTAAAGGATAGGCATTGCACGAAGAGCAGGTTTGAAAGGTTGAGGGGCTCGGAGGATAAATATTTCTATCATCTTAAAGAAGGCAACTGATACAACACCAGACAAAACTGGGGATATAAACCACGATAGCACTGTAACCCACAACAACAAAAAATTAATTTCGATTGATTTTTTTTATTTATGTAAAGAGAGAAAAATAATGTGATATGACATTAACTTACCAATCATGCCTAGTGTTGACCAGCGCAGGCCCTGAGTGCCCCTGCACACCAAGGAGAACCCCACCGTGGCGCCTACAATGCTGTGCGTCCCGGAGATGGGCAGCTTGAAGAAGGTAGCCAGCAGCAGCCACACGGCGCTGCTCACTGCAACATCAGAGGACAGGGCAGGCAGGGCGTCAGGCCAGGGACTGTCAGGTCAGGGCCCTGGACTTCCCTGCAACAGGCGGCCGTGGCCGTGTGCTACTCACGCAGCGAGGCGAGGCAGCCGAGGAGGAGCTCGTACTCGTCGCCCTCGTACATGGACAGGTCCAGCAGGTCCTTGCGCAGCGTGTCCGACACCTTGTAGCCTGTACAGCCCGACACACAGACCGACACGGTTAGAGCCTGCTGGGGGGAGGGTAGGCAACCACCCCAACCTGACACACTGTTCAACCAAGTGTGCAACTGTTCAACACTTGTAAGTGTTGAAAGCCCAGTCTAACACGTTCAAGTGCGCACCTTGACAATTGTGAAATTTTAAGTGTCAAACTTGCCAGTTGTACACTTGTAAGTGTTCGACTCGACAGTTGTGCACTTGCATCTGTTCGACAAGGGAAGTGTTGCACGGGACAGTTTCACACTTTCAAGTGCACAACTGTCGACTTGAACACTTACAAACGTACGACTGGCGAGCTTGACACTTACAAGTGTACAACTGGCGAGTTGCACACTTGCACGTGTCAGACTGAAAGTTACACACTTACAAGTGTTGAACAGTTGCACACCCGACTCCGACCCGACTCACCGATGAGGACGGAGCCCGCGATCTCGAAGATGGTCGCCAGGACGCAGGCCTGCCGCACCGTCAGCACCTTGGAGCCGACGGACGTGCCGAACGAGTTGGCCACGTCGTTGGCGCCGATGCCGAACGCCAGGACGAAGGCCACCACGAAGCCGACCACGATGAGCCAGAGAACGTCCGGGGAGTACGGCTCGATCATCTTGACGTTTGTTCTTGATGCTGTTGTTGTGGTTGTGGTTGTGGTTGTGGTTGTGGTTGTGGTTGTGGTTGTTGTTGTTGTTGTTGTGGTTGTTGTTGGATCACGGAGACATGAGAGTGGAAGGGGAGAGTCGGAGGGAAGAGAGGGGGTATGGGTGTGACCCGACGGTACCCCTATGGAACAACTACAGTGAAACCCTTGGCGCCCCGCTTAACTTAACAACTCTTTCGCAACACAGCGAAAGAAACTCGCCGTACATTCATTCGCAAACACAACGGAAAACGCTAGCACGAGTGCCCCTACACACGATAACCACGAGAATACTGATATTTCCCCCCGGAGAAAAACAAAAACCTTAACAATAAAACTACTGCAACTCACACGTTCACAAAGCTCTCACACACGATTAAAATAGACTCTTTAGATGCATTATCACAGACGTGCTGACGGGCAGGGCCGGGCTGGTCTCGGACGGGCCGGGGCCGGGGCCGGGCCGGGCCGGTCCCCGTCCTCCGCGCGGGTCCCCCTGGCTGAGAAGGAGGGGCCGCCTCGGCCTCGGCGCGCCGGGGGCGGCGGGGCGGGGAGGGGCCCCCGCTAGACTATCCAGCCTCGGTCCGGGAGGGGGCGGCCGCTCCGAACCCTCGCGCCGACTGCCCCATGGCCAAGCGGAGCGGAGGGGGTGGAGGTGGGGGTGGGGGTGGTGGGGTGGGGGGTGGGCGCTGGCGCTGACGCTGACGACGACGCTGACGGCGCGCTGACGCCGACGCCGACGCCGAGGGAGCCGTGGGGATCACGGGTCACTCGGGCTGAGCAGCGCCTGGGGCCGAGCCGGACCGGGCACCACACCTCAACCTGGAACGGAAAACACACAGGTAAAAGCGTGAGTTTTCTTTTTCTCACGAGTTACACACGCCGTGCTCGCTCACGGACTCCCAACATTGCCTAGCAGCCTACTGATTTAGAGGATCGCTCTCGTACCTCCGTCCTTGTCGCGCTCATTGCCCAACTGCCATGCCTACCATGGGGCACTGCCATAGGTGCAACAAGGACGGAGGTCCGAGAGCGATCTACTGAATCAGTCGGCAACAGTGCAGCAGGAGGGGCAGGTCGAGTAGAGGACAGGACAGAGTAGCCCCCCGGGCCCGCGCCGGCATCCTCGACTTGCTGTTTTTCTTTCTGCTCCTCTCCGAGGGACTGACCCTCCCCCGCGGCGCGCGCTGCGCGCTGCACCCTTTGGTAGAGTCCTATAGTGGACTCTCTAGGACTCTACCCGTTGGGAGCACGGCTGAGCACGGCTGAGCACGGCTGAGGTGGACGACGGGGGTGCGATGGACTGGAGGGCAGGCGATAGTGGGAGGGGAAGGGTCAGCCCTCCGCTCCCTGGGTCAGAGTGCGAGAGAGAGAGAGAGACGGAGGTCAAAGGTCATGCCTTATCGACGTGGGGAAATGCCCGGTGCCCGTCCCGTCCCGTCCCGCCGCGCCTGTGCGCGCAAACACTTTGTGGGTCGAGGTGGCGAAGGTACAGGCAGCGGGCACGGTGCTCGGGGGAGGGGGGGGGGGAGGGGAGGGGAGGGGGTTGTTTGGGGCCGGGTGCAAGGCAGGGCAGGGCAAGGAAGCGGATGACCCAAGCCCGGAGGCCAGGGCCGCACTGGAAACACATGTCGCGTCCGCGTCGCACACTTGTAGGTGTGTGACTTCCCATTCGTACACTAGTCCTTCCAAGTGTGAGATCCCGCGGCTAGTCCACACTTTTACTGTTTCACGGATACAAATAACGGATATGTTCACAGACCACACTGTTAAATCCCTAGGAGTGGCTCGCAAGCGCTACAGATCACAACCGCTACAGGTCACAAGCGCTACAGCTCGCTAACGCTACGGGTCGCAAGCGCTACAGCTCGGTAGCGCTACGGGTCACAAGCGCTACAGCGAGAATCCGCGCGTTAGGCGGAGCCGAGCTGAGCCGAGCTAAACCTTGAAAAATTACGCACGTGGCGTGAAAACATGGAAAATTTTTGCGACAGTAAACCTCCCGAAAAGGAGGTTGCGGTTCCCGCCAGGCACAGGGCTTTTACCCCCGTGGCAGCCAACTACTTCGGTGTTCTTATGGGAACCGGTGCTTTTCTGGCCGCGATCCTGTCGCGCGATTCGTAGATTGATCCTCGTACTGTCAGATTTGTCGTACGGTGGTTAACCGAACTGCCCTGTCCCCAGAGCATGGAATAGCTATTTTGGAGCCAGATTCTGGACTTATGACCCCGACCGACCACCAGTCGTGGGCATGGGACGAACCCTCTGGCAACCCGCTGTCGCTACAGTGAAGAACCTACCTGAGTTTGAACCAGGCCCCATGTGCCGAGTCTCACAGACACCCACGGCTTTCGCGGCACATTAGACCACTAGACCGTCGGCTATTCACGAGGAGGTCGGTTGAAATGGGGGCTTGAATTCATTCCACTCTCCAAATTGTTGTCCTCAGAAAAATTAAATGTGTTGGTAAGATTCGAACCTCTGTCCTGCGACTCTCGCGCTGATATTATGCCGGCACGGTTACGACGCCACGGTACAGAAGCCGGACCACTGAGTCATGCTGCGCGAGAAGCCACAGTCACCGAAGAAACGAACCCGGTGTCATAGGTGCGCCTGCTCTGTCTGTGCTGGGCCGGCCGCGTAGCGTCATTGGTATCGTCGCTGCTCATAGCACTGGGCGGGAAGTGGTTTCAAAAACCGCGTAAGTTTTTTCTTTTTATTATTTTTTGTTCGGACCAAGTGCCTTTTGCAGTTGCCCAAGTCACAAGGACTGTATAGCTGGAAAGAGCACTTGGTCCAAACAAAAAAATAATAAAGAAAAAACTTACGCGGTTTTGAACCACTTCCCGCCCAGTGCTATGAGCAGCGACGATACCAATGACGCTACGCGGCCGGCCCAGCACCGCCCAAGAGCAGGCGCACTCATGACACCGGTTCATTTCTTCGGTGACTATGGCTTCTCGCGCAGCATGACTCCTAGTGGTCCGGCTTCGGGTACCGTGGCGTCGTAGCCGTGCCGGCATAGTGTCCGCGCGTAGAGTCGCAGGACGGAGGTTCGAATCTTACCAAAACATTTAATTTTTCTGAGGACAACAATTTGGAGAGTGGAATGAATTCAAGCCCCCCATTTCAACCGACCTCCCTCGTGGAATAGCCGACGGTCTAGTGGTCTAGTGGTGCCGCGAAACCGTGTCTGTGAGACTCGGCACATGGGGCCTGGTTCAAACCCAGGTAGGTTCTTTCACTGGTAGCGACAGCGGGTTGCCAGGAAGTTCTGTCCCATGCCCACGACTGGTGGTCGGTCGTGGTCATAAGTCTAGAATCTGGCTCCAAAATAGCTTATTCCATGCTCTGGGGACAGAGCAGTTCGGTTAACCACCGTACGACTAAATCTGGCAGTACGGGGATCAAATCTGATCGAATTGCGCGACAGGATCGCAGTCCAAAAAGCACCGGTTCCCATAAGAACACTGAAGTAGTTGGCTGCCACGGGGGTAAAAGCCCTGTGCTCTGGCAGGAACTGCAACCTCCTTCGGGAGGTTTACTGTCGCAAAAATTTTCCATGTTTTCACGCCACGTGCGTAATTTTTCAAGGTTTAGCTCGGCTCGGCTCCGCCTAACGCGCGGATTCTCGCTGTAGCGCTTGTGACCCGTAGCGCTACAGAGCTGTAGCGCTTGTGACTCGTAGCGCTTGCGACCCGTAGCGTTAGCGAGCTGTAGCGCTTGTGACATGTAGCGGTTGTCATCTGTAGCGCTTGTGACCTACGTCCAAATCCCTCCAAAGAAAATAGTTTGTAAGCTTGCAAAGCATTTGGATGCTTTGTATTACAAAGCAGCCAAATCCTTCGCAATTGCGAAGCATTTTGTTTGTAATTGCGAAGCATTGCTTTGTAAGGTTTTAACAGTGCACATCTACGCACGAGTGTGACAAATTCACACACTTGGGTTTCCAGTGCAAGGCCAAGCACTAAGTGGAGCAGGCGACTGGTTGACGAGACGGGGCGGGGTAGGGCGGGACGGCTGTAACCCGCCCGCCGGATTGAGGCCAGGGATTGGGGCCACCAGCGCACCACGCTGGAGACACAAGTCTGTGTACTTTTGTAGGTGAGGGGATTTTTCCATCCGCACACTTGACCTATAGGTGTGAATTTTACGAGGGAAGGGAGATTTCTTCAATAAAAATGTCACACACTTAAGGGACAAGTATACGAATAGCGGAAATTCATACACCTGCAAGTGTGTGACATTTACACTGTTGTTTCCTACTGCTCGACTGCAAAAGTTCTCACCTGATGCAGTGGCGGTGCAGGTCCCGCAGGCTAGGCTGCTGCAGGCGGCGCGGGGCGGGGGGAGGGGTGCTGTGCTGGTGGCGGCGGGGTAGAGCTGCCACGGCACACACACATACACTGTCATAAACTCGTTCACACACTTGGGCTCTCGGTGCGGCGGGTACAGACAGATGTGCTTACGGAGGGTGTTGCGCGGGTGTGGGGGAGATGCGGGCTCGGAGGTCTTCCCTTCGCTAAGACGACGGCCGGACGGCGACGCTGTGGTCAGGCGGGACTCTGGGGCTCCTCAAGGCGACCGTCATCTGCAACACAGGAAAAGGAGATGAGCGCACAGGGTCGGAGACCCAAGTGTGTGACACCAGCAGGTGCGTTACAATTCGTACACTTATTTCTTCCAAGTGCACTGGAAATCCAAGTGTACGAATGTTGCTCACTTGTAGATGAGCGAATAAATTCACTCACTTGTAGGTGAGCAAATGACTATTCGCTCACCTACAAGTGTGCGAATGGTCATTTGCTCACCTACAAGTGAGTGAATTTATTCGCTCATCTACAAGTGAGCGACATTCGTACACTTGGATTTCCAGTGTGGGTAAAATTCCTAGGAAACACGGTAAAAACTGTTCCTTGGTGTCCAACGACCATCGGAACGATTCAAGGACGGGGGTGGGAAAAAGCATCAGGCCGTCCTGGAACCGTTTAGATGGTCCTTGGACATCCAGGCACCGTTTTTGTTTTTACCGTGAAGTCGATCATGTGCACGAATGCGGAAATTCACACACCTCCAAGAGGACGACATTCACACATTATAGGGTTTCCAGTGCGACGCGCACGGGGGCAGGAGAGTGAATATGATAATGCTCTCCCCCGCGCCCGCAACACACGGGTGAAGAAATGACAGGAATAGGAACCAATGGAGGCTGAGAGAGAGGGGGCGGGGGGGGGGGGTATCGATCAGAGTGTGAGGCTGTAAGCAAAGTGGGGGAGTCTGCTTCGAGCAGACGACACGACGACACAACGCGACGGGACGGAGCAGGGATTGTCGTGTCGACCCGTGCGCAAGTGCAAATAATATTAATAATTATGAATGAAAACGGCATGTTTAAATAAATCCTGTTGCCGCCCTCCAGCACAGCGCTGTCTAATCCGGCCCGCCACGCCACGCCAGGCCACGCCACGCCAGGACCCAGCCCGCCGTCAATCGATATGGACGTAGTAAATACAGGCGTCACTGGCAAGGTCGGGTCGGGCCGGGGGCCGCGGGTCTATTCGGGTCTGGGTCCGAGTCCGGGTCGCATCGGCCCGAGGTCGCTCGTAAAGTGACCATTCCGCCGCATCCGGGCCCGGGCCGGGCAGAGCCGGCGCAGCTCCGCTTATGGGGACGGAGAGGAGAGAGGGAGAGAGAGAGACATTACTGCGCTACAGAGAACACATGTCCGGCGAGGATTTGACAACTTTAACTGAAAATGTTTCAACATTACGCCGATTAATTTTACGGCAGTACAGTACAAGCGGCTGATCACCTGCGCTAAAAACTGTCATGGACGCGACATAAGAGAAGGGTAAAGGCGATTCAGCTGTTTGCCATTCACGGAGCGGACAGTCCGAGACAGGCATCGTGTTCTGCTGCGTTCGCTGCACCGCCCCGCCCCGCCCCGCCCCGCCCGTGCAGGGCACAGGTTAGCTGCCGGGGAGGGGGAAGGGGTGGTTCTCGAAGCTTGACGACCGCCGCTGCATCGCGGCCACCGCAACACGCAGCACAGCACGGTAGCAGCGGCCGCCAGAGGCGCTAGCACTGCCCCGCGCCCCACCCCGCCCCGCCCCGCCCCGCGCGGCCCGCGGCCCCCTCCCAGCTGTCCCCGCCCCACCCACCGCGGGGCGCAGGCCGCGAGGAGACCTCCTCCGCTCTCTGAGGCCCTGGCGGCAGGGGGGCGCGTGGGCGCCTGTGTTGGGTACCCGCACCCCGCGGGAGGCGCGGCAACGCCGTGGAGCACCGTGCAAGCCGCGAAGTCTCGCGAGCGCTCGCGGGCCGCGGGGGCGGGGCGGGGTGGGGCGGGGCGGGGCGGGGCCGCTGCGGCCCCCGCGGCCACCTCCTCGACGAGCTAGCTTCCTGAACGCGAGGGGGCGGCGGCGTGCCCCCCGGGGCCCCCGGCCCGGCCGGCAGCGGGGCCCGTCCGGCCAGTGGCGCCGCTGCGCTGCTCAGCGCTCCCGCGCGGCCCCCCGCACACCGACACACACGCCGAGGCGCGCGCACGCGCGGACCAGCCGCCCCGCGGGAGGCAGTCGCGCGCCTCTTCCGGGGGGGCCGCCTTAAATTACTGTATCGATCCTGACGGGGGCCCCTCCCCCGGCGCCGCCCCCGCGCCGCCCCCGCCCCGGGGCTCAGCTAGCGGCTCGGCTGCGCGCCGCCTAGGCGCTGCAAGGTGGCGCTAGAGGCGAAGGGGGGCTCCAAGGCGCAGGGGGCGGCGCAGGGGGCGGCGCAGGGGGCGGGGCAGGGGGCGGCACAAGCGGGGGGAGGGGAAGAGGAGGGCGATGATGGGATCCGTCCGGGCCTCACGGCAAATTTCCTAATTTCGCTCCGCTCCGTACGCCACGCAGCCTCGGCTAGCAGCCGCCTCGCCTCATCCCATCTCCCCGGAGCGCCTGCAGCATAGGCCACCACGAGGCACTCGCGCACGCGTGCCTCGCGAGTGCCTACCTCCCAGGCGCTCCGGCTGGAGGGACACCTCAGTAAGGGTGATTCCGCACAGTGGTTCAGTCTCTCTGTCCTTGTCGCACTCAAGAGGCGTTGCTATCCCGTAAGGAGCAAGAGAGAGGACACTACTAAACGCTGTTCGGAAACACCCTGAAGAGATTTGGAGGCGGAGGTGGAGGTGGAGGCGGAGGCGGAGGCGGAGGCGGAGGCGGAGGCGGAGGCGGAGGCGGAGGCGGAGGCGGAGGCGGAGGCGGAGGCGGAGGCGGAGGCGGAGGCGGAGGCGGAGGCGGAGGCGGAGGCGGAGGCGGAGGCGGAGGCGGAGGCGGAGGAGGAGGAGGAGGGGGCCGCGGTGCATGTGAATGCGCCGTCATGGTCGACCCGACCCGACCCGACCTCGACCTGCCCGCCAGGCCGACCGGCACGGCATGGAGGTGGATGTGGGGTGCATGGCGATGGCGATGGCGGTGGCGGGGTCGTGCAGGGGCGGGGCGGGGTGGGGCGGGGCGGGGCGGCACCGCGGCTTCCTTGACCTTGGACGACGGGCTCCCGCCTGACGGGCCGGGTCGGGCCGGGCCGGGCCACGGGGTCGTCAGACGCCTCCTCTTCGCCCTCCCTCATGTCACCCGCCCCCGAGCCCGACCCGACCCGACCCTACGGCAGGGCACAGCCCCCCATCATCGTTTCTTTTCTGGCGCCCGCTCCCTGGCCGACCTTCTCTCCCCGCGCCACGCCGCGCCGTGCCGCGCCGTCTGCAGTCGACACAGAAGGTCGCTGTCCAAGTCTTCCTGGCGATCCCTACCTCTTCCACCCCCTTTTCTCTCTCTCTCTCTCTATGTCTCTCTCCCTCTCAAATCAAAGGTCGCAGCCGTAGAAAGAGGTCGGCAAACACAAAGTCTGTCGCATCATTATTTGCCAAGCGCTTCCTCCCCCAGTCCCCACCTCAACATGCTGTAATCCTGCATCACGTCCGGGCCGAGTAATATCTATTCATGAGGGGAATAAACCGAGTAAACCAGCGCAGCGCCAGTAATCGGCCTGGGGCGGGGCGGGGCGGGGCGGGGTGGGGCGGGGCGGGGCGGGGCGACCCGGGAGGGCGGGGCACGCGTGAGTTGACAGGACAGGGAGGTCAAGGACCTGTTGCTCCTGCAGCCTGCGTGTCTGAAACCCTTGCAGGTGTTCGAATTTTCTATTCGTACACTCGCCCCTTCAAGTATATGTGTGAAAGCCCGATGAAAATTCACACATTTCCATTCCATTTTCCATATTGTGCACACGCGGATGCGAATGCACCGCCATCTGCAAGTGTGTGACATTCACACACTTGGGTATATCCAGCAGTGCAACGTGTCAGCGCGCCGTGCCGTCGTGCGCCTATAGGACTTGGCTCCTCCATGCCGACTGAGTCAGGCCGCGCGATCACGCCCCGCCCCGCCCCGCCCCGCCCCGCCCCGCCCGCCCCGCCCCGCCCGCCCCGCCCCGCCCGCCACCCTGCCTGTCTCTCCACAGCGCGGCGCGCCTATATACATCTCCAGCCCCATTCACCAGCGGCTCCCTCCTCTCCCCTTCTCTCCTCTCCTCCCGTGTCTCCTCTCTTCTCTCCCAGTTTACAGACGAGTCACGTGAGCACTGGAGGCGCGCGCGCGGCGGGCACGCGAGGTCCAGTCACGTGATAACTGCCACCCGCACCACGTGTCCACGCCACGTGGCCGCAAGTGTCCTGAATGTGTGCATTTCCCACGCCAGTTACGCGCATTTTCTGCCAGCGCGGCCGCGGTGGACACGTCTCAAACTGCAACACAAGCAGGGTCCGCGGGGCGGGCGCGGGGGCGGGGCGGGGGCGGGGGCGGGGGCGGGGGCGGGCGCGGGGGTCGGTGTAGTTCTAGTGTTCGGACACAACATGTCGCAACAGCCGGCAAGGTCGCGAGGCCGTGGCGCCGCGACGCTTCATCGGCGTCAAGACACGCTGACGGGACGGGGCGGGGCGAGGCGTGGCGGGGTGGCGCGGGGCGGGGCGGGGTGGCGCGGGGCGGGGCGGGGCGGGCGGCCATACCGGTCAATGGGCGCCCCCTCCCCCCTACTCCCGCCCCACCCCGACGACGTCTCGTCTCACGTTGGCTACCCGCGGCGTCCGCGCAAGCTCAGCACGCCGCCGCGCCGAGCGCCCTGCGCAGCTAGCCGCTCAGGTACCGACCGGGTGCGAAAAGCTCGACGAAAATGACACAGGGTCCGCGAGCGGCACAGTACGGCACGGCACGGCACGGCCAGCGGGTGCGAGAGAGACGGCATCACGGAGAGGGTACAGGCAGGCTCACTGGAGGAGCAGTGCGCCCGCACTGCCCGCTGTAGGCAACACGCAAACACTCGCGCTGCGGTGTTGCCTACACTGTTGAACCCGAGGGGACACAACTCTGAATTTTAATGTACAAATAATGTCGTGAATTTTTGTGAATTTTTGTAAATTTTTGTGAATTTTTATTGAATTTTTGTGAATTTTTGTGAATTTTTGTGAATTTTTCTGAATTTCATTGACTTTCTCTGAATTTTTCTGAATTTTTCTGAATTTTTCTGAATTTTTACTGAATTTTTCTGAATTTTTTTGAATTTCCCTGAATTTTTCTGAATTACTAGGTGTACAAAAATTTGAGAGTTGTTTCCCCCTCGGTTGAACCAAATTGTCATGTGACGATAAATATTGCTACGAATATTTCGTCCCAAGAGCTGTGATGAAACAGTCGTCACATGACAAACATTTCGTCACTTGACATGAATCTTTCGTCACATGGAATGAATCTTTCGTCACATGACATGAATCTTTCGTCACATGACATGAATCTTTCGTCACATGACATAAATATTTCGTCACATGACATGAATTTTTCGTCACATGACATGAATCTTTCGTCACATGACATGAGTTTTTCGTCACATGACATGAATCTTTCGTCACATGACATGAATCTTTCGTCACACTGTGATGAGCCAGTTGTCACGTGACGAAGCTTTTAAAAGTAAAATTTTAGCACTGACTTTGTCGTAATGTGACGACTTAAAATTTTACAGTGTACCTCTCAGTCGGTCAGTGCGGCACGCTCACTGGAGGAGCAGTGCGCCCGCACTGCCCGCTGTAGGCAACACGCAAACACTCGCGCTGCGGTGTTGCCTACCTCTCAGTCAGTCCGGCCGCGGACTACACCGCGGTGCGGGTCGGCCTCGAGCACGGCCTACGCCCCAAGGGGGCTCGGGGACGAGCCGGGTGCGGGCGCCCCCCCCCCCCCTCACGGGGACCGCGGGAGAGCAGCGCGCGACCTGTTGCTAACTACCCCGCGCCCCGCCCTCGCCGTCAGCGCGGCGGGCAGCATAACCGGCCGCGGGTGGGGCGGGGGCGGGGCGGGGCGGGGGCGGGGCGGGGCGGGGGCGGGGTGGGGGCGGCAGCAGGGTGCTGAGCCACCCGGAGCCACCCCGTCAACCCCGCAGGCTGGGGTCCGCGCGACCAGCGCGTCGGCACTCACCGATGGCGCCGGCCGCGGGCGCGGGGCGCGGTTGCGAGCACCTGCAGCAGGGCGGTCGTCGGCCCCACCCAGCAGGACGTCGCGGCGCGAGGCACGTGCCCGGGGAGCTGAGCACTGTCAAAAATTTCCACGGAAATTTTGACGGTTTTGTCCGGAAATTATTTAGCCGGTGTGAACCGTTTTTTGAGTGTACGGCTCGACCGTACCAATCGATTTACGGACCTTACCGTACTTCTAAAATACGGTGCAACCCGTACCCCAAAATCCCGTATTCTGCATATTTTTGCTACTACGGCACTTTTTATGTAAACTTTTTACGGGACTCTCCGTACTTAAACAGGTACGGAAGCGGCCGTAATTTACAACTACGGTTTTTGCCGTATTTCGGAGGTACGGACCACTGCGTAAAACAAATACTACGGTGCTCTCCGTAACCATTTCCGTAATATGCTACGGAATTTTTAACAGTGAGCGACGCCGCGGGCGCGTCACTGTCGACCAGAGCGACAGGAGGTACGCGTCTCGCGTCTCTACCGGGTCAGGCTGCTGGCACCACCGGGACCCACCCACCCCTCCCGCAAGGCCGGGAGCGGAAGGGCTGGGGGTGGGGTGGGGAGGGGCGGCGGCCGTGGCGGGGTGGGGAGGGGAGGGGGTTGAAGGTTGCGCGCGGGGGGTGGGCGGCGCGCGGCGCGGCGTGCGGAGCGGAGCGGTCGTGGTGTGGAGGCATCATACGCACCGCCACAGAGCTCGGCTGGCCGCGACCAGCTCCACGCCCCTCCGCCCCTCCCCGCGAGCCCCGCCACCCCGCCCCGCCTCGACAGGCCCGTCTCAAAGCTGGATGCTGATTGCGCCACGTGAGCCCAGCTGCTCGTGGCGTGGCGTGGCGTGGCGCAACCCCTGCCGACTGATTCAGAACATCGTTCCCATGCCTCTGTCCTTGTCGCACTCATGGAGCAGGTCCATACCCTAGAGGGGCACCTTGGTGAGTGCGACAAGGACAGAGGCATGGGAGCGATGTTCTGAATCAGTCGGCTGCTGCATTCTCACCCCCCACCCCTCACCGCTACCCCCGCCGAGCTACGACCCACCGACCGACACCAACCCCGTACACCCTCACCTGGCACCCCTGCACTGGACTGCACACAGACACAGCCGTCACCACAACAAAACTTTTCGAGCACGGCGGGGAGGGGTGCGACACCCCCGCAGGGTCCCTGGCCGCGGGGCGGGGCAGGGCGGGGCGGGGCGGGCGCGACCTCCGCGTCGGCCCCGCGAGCTGTTACCACAGACTTCTCGAGGAAACGGTCCTATGGCCCGCAGCCGCGGCTGCCTGAGCACCGCCACATGTGCTCGGCCAGGACGCTCACCCGGGGCCCCTGCTCCAGCCCGCGGCACCGCAGGAAGTGCTGGGCGCAACCTGAACAAGACCGTGCCGGGGGACGGCTGACAGGACAGCACGGCGTCAACACGTGGGTGAGGTTAGGGCATCCGCCCCGACCCGCTCCGCGCAATGGATGTCGCCACTCCCGCCCCTGCTGGGCTGCGACCCGACGCGCCCGCCCCCGGGGGCGGCCGTCAACCCCCTGCGGTGACAAGGGGGCACGGCCCCGCCCCGCCCACGGGCACGTCCACAAGCGTTCGAGGGCTGTCACTCTCACTTACCTTCGCACACAAGTACTGGGGGGTCCTCGGCTGGGCTGCCGCGGTGCGCGCACCTCTGACCGTGGTGAACCAGGGCGGTTGGACTGCCCGCACAAGCTTCTGCTACTGGATCGAAACTCGACGCGCGCCTCTCGACCGTCAGCGCCATCTCTGGCGAGGGGCGGACACTCGACTTGCCGTCCCGCTCCCGCCTGCAATACGAAGGCGCTCGCCGCGCGGTCGCCTCGTCTCGTCGCTCATTCGCGTTCTGATTCGCGGCCGGCACTGGCTCTGGGAGACTACGCGCTGCAGTCTGGCATAAGTCTCGGGTGTGAGGTATTTTTTTTTTTGTTTTGTTTTGTTTTACCGAAAAATAGTAAAACGGGTCATAGATTGATTGCAAGGGCCTGTACTCATTGGTAAATAAAATTTAAAAAATCATCTGTGTCACTTTTTGTATTTTTTAAAATTTAAGTAACATGGAATGACCACAATAAAAACAATAATACACTTTTAAAAATATCCTTTAAACTGTATGTATGTACACAACATAGAATAAAACACAAATACTGATCACTAAAAAATTAACAGAGGCTAACTATACAAATGTAACAAATTTGTTGGTGGACATGCATAATTTAGACTGTGGAATTAAATAAACAGATCACCTACCATGACACCATGACAATGTAATTGACAAAATTTGATGACAAGATCTCAACTAAACAACTACAGCTATTAAAATAAATATGAGAAATCATAAAATTTAAAGAGTAGTACACTCAAACTTTATAAAAGCTACATGCAACATACAATAAAATCCTCAATACAAACAAGTATAAAGTAGAAAATGTGTGAAATGTATTACAATTACACATCTCAAGAAGTTCTTCCCATTTTGCAACAGCTAAGAGACTTAACTAAAAAGTTCAAATCAAATAAATTTATCTGATAGATTATATTTCTATACAAATTGGTTCCTTCATGTTTGTCCTTTTTCATGGGCAAGAAGTTAGTATGTCAATATGAGCATTAAAACTGTTCAGGGTTTTCAGTTACACTGGTTAAATCTTAAAGAACTTAGAAATGTTTGAATAGGCCCATTGTGAACATTGTTTCACTTTTCAGGCCGAGGGGTGAAGACACGGTGAATGAAAAGGCACTGTCTTCCGGGCTATTATTCTAAGTCACTGGAGTAGCCACTTGTGTAATTGGAGGTGGCATTGGAGCATTTTCCTCATAAATCATAATTAACCGACCATATTCCATGGAACGGCGCTTCTTCTTGGCCTGAAATTTAATGTCCAAATACATGAAGTTTTTGAAACCACAAGATATGAAGCAATGATGTTTACTTATTTAAAAAGTCACCTTGCTAGTTTGTTTTGAAGTTGACTGATCCTCACTACTGCTTCCACTTGAAGTGGTAATTCCTTCATCAAGTGTCAAACGAGCTGGTACTCCTTCAATGGTAAGATCTTGATAGAGCTGGTTAAGCTGCTCATTCACTAAGGGGGGCTGCTCAATATTGGAAAGAGCTGCCAAGTCCGAATTAAGCACATCATTTAACTCCTTTTTGTCTAGCTGATAGCCAAATATCACATCTTGTGTCATAGACACATCTTTCATCCAAGGTGGAGGACCCTACAAAAATTTTTTTTTAAAGGATTCAATAATGAGAATAAATAATGATAAGACAAGATAATGAAAGTAATAAGAAAAGTTTAAGTCAACTTACAGATCTCACGGGTCTCGGCCTGGATAATGCATCATTGCTGTCATTTTGGGACCAACAACTGCATCCCTGCAACAAAATGAAAATAAGTTTACCAGTTAAAGACTTCAAATCATTAACCCATTGTAAGAAACTATATTTTTGAAAGTAAGTTACTTACTTCTCCATGTTGGGCATCTTTACAACTTCTCATACTTTCATCGGAAATGTCTGTGCATAAATATGAGCACAGAGAAGAGTAGTAGCTACCTTCATCACCATTTTGTTCACTACAGGCAAAACAAACAACCAAGCAGCCAATATTGTGAGAATTTTAATTGAAAACCAATGTGTTTCCATGCCACAAATTTTCTTTAGCACATACCTGCACTGATTACTATCCTCCATAGCTTTGTCCTCATCTGGACTTGGATTGTCACATATAGATATAGATTTATTTTTGTTAGATGACACTGACAAAGCCTGCAATAGAAAAAGTTCATGTAGGAGACAATTTTGTTTTGTTAAGGAAAAGAATGGCTTTTCCTTAACATTACCCGTCGAGAGGCAGAAGCAACACTGCCAAGGGCTGAACCAGGCTCTGCTTTAACAGATGTGGCCTGCGAAGGAGGACGCTGAAATTTACATTGGAAGTCACAGCTCCCACTCTGAAATAATCATGTCACGTTACAATAATATGTTAAAAAAAGATTAATAAAAAATTGCAAAATTTGATTTGATCTTTTTTGAATTAGAAGAGTTATTTTTGATTGATTGCAAAAATCTTTTTACCTCAGTATTGGTTGGTTTCGGCTGCTGACTTTGCTGTTGTAGAGCTGGTTGCTGCTGTTGCAGTTGACGATGTGACTGCTGCTGTTGGTTGGGCTGTAACGTTTGAGGCTGTTGACCATGTTGGGACGGTTGGCCCACCACAGAGCGAGTTGCGGCTTGAGCTTGGGTTTGCATCTGATTGGACTGCGTAGGCTCAGTTGGTAGGCATGCACCAGGTGGAAATAGGGATGTAGGTAGCATAGTAGGTGCAGGGTGAAGCATGGAAACTGGGGAATATAAGAGGGACTGCGGGAGGGGTTGGTAAAGTAGCTGAACTGCAACCAAATAAAAGTAAAATAAAGATACATAACAGAAAATATTTTTTTTAAAAAATGAAGCCAATTGAATCTATGAAGCTATGAGCCTGACGCAGTCTGTGTTATATGAACCTCAATATGGGACACAATGAACCTTCCCAGAGAATGCGCATAATAACTTCCAGTTTAAAGCTAACAAGTTAACTCACGGTGTGGGCTTGGGGCAGTTGGTATGTAAGCTGGTGCAGGAAGAAAGGGGTGGCGAGGTCCAAGATGAGGAGGACCTGGATGTTCCTGAGGCCCTAAACCCATGTAGTACATAGGCATCATGTGAGGACCTGGTCCAACTAGTGGGTAAGAACTAAAAAAGAAGAAGAAAAACACAGACAACTGTAATTGTATTGAACACTTGCAGAATACTACAGGGGAGAGTAAAATTCAAGCTGAAGTATATTCTTACCTAAAAGGTGTAACAACCTGTGAAGATGGATGAGGTGTTACTGTCACAGAGAAAGGAGGCCATACTGAACTAGAGGAGTTCTGATAAATGGATGGAATGCTTGTTGTAAGTGATGGTGGTATAGTAATAGTAGAGGTATTTCCAGTTGTAGTATTTGCACAGCTTGTTACAACAACAGTAGGCACACTCGTTACAGTAGCATCTGTTACCGGCACTGAAGTATTCAAGGTCTGGCCTGGTTGTGCTGTCCCTTGATTATCCACATGCAAGTGCTTACTTCCCTTGAATGAATCATTCTCCCAGGACTGTGAGCCAATGCGTTTCACACCATGCGCCCCATGAGGTCCAGGCTGAAAACCAAGACTCCTCATAAGACATATTTTCTTTTTTTGTTTGTTGAAGAAACAGTAAGGTCAGGGACATACCCCTGTTTTGTGGTACTTGTCACGTTTATCTCCCTTGCTCCTCTGTTCCCGATGCCTTTGAACAAGACGCTTTTCCATATTCTCATTGTGTCTGGAAAAGTTTAGAAGTTTAATATTATACACTGTGTATGACTCAAGCAGTACCCGAGAAAAGCCCAGACATGTCTTACCGAGTTAAAAGTGCTTCTGTTAGCATAGGTTGAAGGTACGAATTGTGGGATGATGATGTTGCACTGTCATGGCTTCCAGTCATTTCTCCACTACCTCCACCACTTCCACTGAAAATACTTCATACTCAGCATATAATTGTTCACATACATATTTCAGAGAGTTAATGGGAAAGTATTCACCTGTCTCCAGAGCCAAGGCTGGAGTCTTGTTCTGGTGAATTTTTCCCAGGAGACCCAGGTTTTTCTTTATTTGATTGATCTGACCTTGTAGTCTTTGGTTTGCTCTCGAAAAACCTTGCCAGGAACAAAAGTAAAGCAACCAACACATGTGAAATACTCTGCCAATAATGAAAAGCACGACTGTGCTGCAAAATAGTAATTGTTTAAGGAAATTAAAAGAACCCAATCACTTAAATTTGAATTTGCAAAATTAAGAACTAGATCACACTCCTCTCACTGATAGCTTAAAAGTTATTCATTAGTATGCTGGCAAATTAAGTTTAAAAAAAATAAAAAAAATTTAAAATAATAATAAAAAAAACCTGGTATTGTTTCTACTACAGTTTGGTGCAAAACATATGCAGAAAACGGTTTTGCGGTTGCAGGGAAAGAGTAAAAATAGAAATAAATTACCAAGTGACTCTTCTTTCAAGCCTGCCAATTATAGACAATAAGTTTGGCTCTACAGAATACATCCACATGCAACCACCCAGAAAATACATTCTTACTAATCCCACATCCCATCATTCATAAGAAATGTCACACTTACTTGAAATATAACATGGAATTATTACGATTGAAAAGAAAAAGTAAACACAATAATAAGCACCATGCTCCACAAAACACAAAATTAGGAACAGGGGGGAAACCACCAAACAAGGTAAATAGGGAAACAACCATATTCACTGCAATAAAACCATCCATTTACAAGTTATTGAAGAACAGCTAAAATAAAAAGGAAAGGTAATAAAGGCAACTGACGATGAGCTTTAAGACCTCACCTTGACCCGTGTTTCCTCTTCCGACATTGGCTCCGCTTAAAACATCGGCTTGGACAGGAAGAAGCCTCACCCTTGTTCCCGTTCCCTTTCCCGATCCCGCAGAGACTACTAAGGAACCTGTTTTTACATGGCTCCTTTTATCACATTTACTCAAAAAGCAGAGAGAGAGAGAGAGAGAGAGTGACCCTTATAGTTTATAACCTTGAGTTCATGAATGAGCAACCTGGTAGCAATAAGATTGCTGTCATTTCTGATTTTTAAAATAAAATTAATTGAACATCAGCTTTATGTAGAAAGTGATTTTTTCCACTAAAATGCCCTCGAGCTAACTATTCATGCACACATTGGCTGGCAAGCCCACCCACCTCTGTATGTTGTCATTGTAGTTCAGTTGGTTGTAACTAGGCGGAGTTTCAGAGGATGACTTGCTGTCATAGTACTCATGATGAGGGGATATTTCTCCCAGCATGACAGAATCGCGTTCCTATCCAAGCAAAAGAGAGGGGAAAAAATTGTAGAATAAGGTGTAACAGATAGAGTGATATTTTAATTTCTACCAACTTACTGAAAAGCTTTGTTCCTCAGGAGGCACTTCCAAGCGTAAATCTGTTTTCTTATTCTCTTCCATCATTGAGTCCATAAATGAAGCTAGCACTTTGCAATGCCTTGACAAATTTCTTTTTTTTGAGTTGTCTGTAGTAGTTGTCATTGCCTATATAATTATGATAAAATTATAGAATGCGATGCAAGTAGATAAAATAAATGTAGTGCTGAAAAGTTTCAAAATACACATACTTCATTCAACATATTCTGAATTTCCTCTTGAATTACTTTACTCTCTTTTATGACTTCTTCTGACATATGTGCTGAGGCATCTCCTTCAGGAGAAGCTGCAAAGACATCAGGATTTGGTGGGCCCTGAAATAACATATAATTAATTAATTAGTTAATTCTGTCTCAAAAATACACTTTTGATGACCAATACCAAACAAATACCTTCAAGACTCGATGTTGTGCTAAGATGAATTCTAGCTTTCGTGACCAAGGATTACTAAAACTAGACCACTCTGTCTCCAGCAAAACATAGCCACCATTTTGGGTACGGAACCTGTACGGTTTACTTAAGAATGGTGATCCTTGTTCTTTGATAACTATAAGAGATTTGTTCAATGCTAACAATGTTTCACTAAATATGTTATATATTTTCAATGACAAATATTGTGTGAAAGAAGTACACAACAAAAACTCACCTGCTTCATATACATCCTTCATGAAAGGCATATCTTCAGGGTGATAGAATTCAAGTATAGAACGTCCTAGCATGTCTTGAGGTAAAAAGCCAAGATATGGAACACATTCAGGATCAACATCACTGACATGAGTAGATGCCAAGAGTCGTGTACCAAACTTAGGAAGAATTTGAGTTTCATCAGGATCTGATCATAAAAAGATTGATTTGAAAACAGAAAAAAGGTTACAGTTATTAAAATTGTTATTAGAGCTTTTTAGGAATAAAGAATTTAAAGAGACTTACATTTGTATGCGGAGCTGATTGGATTGACAGTTACATCTAAATATATTCGAGGTTGTTCTCGTCCTGCACTACTAGATGAACCAGCATCATGGCGGTCAAAGTTTGCTTCTTCTGGCAGTAGGAAACCATTGGAGTGTTCTCTAAAAGTTAGCATTAACTGACATGGTCTGTAACTAACTGATTTGTCCTTGACTCCAAACCCACATTTCATTAAGCCTCGGTAACATCGTAAGCTACAAAAAAATGGCGGTCGCCGGCCACAATCTAGAGAATAAAATAAACGTAAAAGCTATATTTTTAGAGACAATACAAAGTTAACTGCATAATTGAGGGTTAATATTTTATCATTTCCAACCTTTATCAACTTGTGTGAGAGGACCTGCAACTCCTGAAGTAATATGTGATGCAAAGGCAGCTCTATCCTTGGCTTGCACAAAGTCAGTAATGGAACGCCCAACCCACATGTCATGTGGAAATCCCAGTACATCTACAATTCCACAAGAGGTATGCTTTACAATACCATCAGTCATTGAAATTATTACTGTAAATTGTTCCTTGGTGCGGCTTGTCTTTTCAGGTGCAGGTGTGAATGATGTAGATGCTAAGGCTGGCATTTCTGTTCTCTCTTCAACTGCTTCTGCAAAAGTGTTCCCAAAGCAATTCATCAAAATTTTTGTAAAGCAAGAAAAAGTAATAAAACCAAATATGAAATGCAGTAGCTTGAAAATACCTGCTGGAATGTTTAATTCTTCGGTTGAACTCTTCAGCTTTTTTATAAAGCTGAGTGTCTGGTTGATTGCTGCCATCTGCAAAGCTTCTTTGTCATGGGGAGATGCAATGCCACCAAATACAAGCTTCGGACCAAGCCCTAGGCTAGAGGCATTCTGTAAAAATCAAGAGCATTAAAACATGTCCAATTTTGCAGCAAGGACCCTTATCTGTAAAAATTATATATTTTGAGATGTCAAGTAGTATGGTAAACAGAAAAGATGTGTTACCCCATTTTTGTCAGATTCCTCTTCTTGGGGTGGAATTTCAGGCACTTTACTAGAACTAGAGGCTTCCTCATCCTCCTTCAATCTTTCAACAGTTGGGGCTGGCAAAGAAGAGCTACTCCTAGATCCTTTCTTTTTCTTATCCTTGTTTCTCTTTGAAGGGGGTTGGGTAAACTCAGTGCTGTTTCCGTGGATTAAATAAAAAAAATTGGTATCATCCATGACAAATTATAGAAATAAATAACAATAGCAAAAGTGCACTTACACACTCCCCAATGTAGAAGCATGTCCTCCATATCCACTACTGTTACTAGATCCACTGTTACGAGATTTTGAGCTCCCACTACTGCAACATTAAAGATATGAAATAAAAATAGTATAATGTGTTGTAAGAAATGTCAGATTTTAATATTTTTACTATGTTTAAAGTTTAAAAAAAAAAAGGATACACACACACCTTCTTTGAGATCTACTATTGCAACTGGTCGAATAAGCCGAGTCCGAGACTTTTGTCTTGTTGGTGTCTGTTTCTTCCATGTCTGACCTACAACATTAAATTTAAAAAAAGATTAATAATTAATGTTAAGTTGACTGTGGACAAAGCAGCATGCAACCTAAATTTAAAATTCAAGTCATAGAATTTTATTTTTATTACTTCACTCAAGATCAATAATTTCAAAGCATCACAAAAATAGGGGTAAGTTCATAGGGAACAGTCAGAATTAAGTGCTTAGAGGACAATGGAAAAGGCTGCTATTTAATTATTTTGAAAGTAAAAATTCATATCAAGTGCAAGGGTTGCAGCTGTACTTATAGTAAAATAAAAAATAGAACAAAATGAATAAGAGTATTTTCAGTAAGAAATTAAATGTTATTTTTGGTTCCTGACAAAGAAACTGTCGTAATTTGAGCACGTCATTAAGTGAAATCCAAAACAAACGTCCATACTCTGTTTAGGAATGAACTACTTCTGATATAAACATTACGATTTCAACAGAAAATCACACTTCTAAAATTAACACCCTCTCATGACTTACAGGGCACTTATTCCCTAGTGCTTTAGAGCAGTTAAAACTGGTCCCTGCGTTAGATTAACTCAATTTTCGTTTCACATGAGGTTAAGTCAGCAAGGAAACTCTGTTTAGATGTCGGTCGTGCCGCTGGGGGCTAACGGTAGCAGACGTAAGCTCACGATGCTGTACACGTGACTTGTGGGCCCCCTTCACCCCCTCCCACCCCGCGCCTCCCCCCGCGCCGCCCCTTCCACCGGCCACGCGATTGGCTGCGGCGCAGGGGGGGCGGGGAGGCGGGGGCGCTGATTGGCCCGGGCTGGCGCGCCTTTCAAACACCCGGGCCGGCCGCGAGTGCTAGCGAGCGCGCGTGTTTACGTCGTAGCCCCATGTACTGTACTGTACAGGTCCGCGGCACGGTCCGGGGTGCGGCGGGGCCCCCGGCCGGCCGGGGTCCGGTGCGGCAGGGCAGGGCAGGCGACAAGTGCGCGTTGCACGCCAGGCCAGGCCGGGCCGGGGCCCCCGCCCCCATCCCGTCACGTTGACAGCACAGCTAGGTGCTGCGCTAGGCCCCCCTGCGCCCCCGTCCTGTCTTCGGGTTTACCTGGCCATGAGTTCATCGCTGATGTACGCGGAGCACTGTTGCTGCTGCTCGGACGCGCCGGCGCCGTGGCTGGGCCCCGGGCCGCTGGGCGGCCCCGCCCCCGGCGAGGACTCGGCGGCCATGCTGGTGGACGGGCCGGCGCCGGCGCCCGAGGGCATGGGCGAGCACGGGGGGCAGGGCCCCAGCGCGGCCGCGGGGCTAAGGGGCACGGGGCAACTCGCCGACCGGGGCCCCGAGCACGCCCCCAGGGTGGGGCCCAGGGCGGGGCTCGGCGGCGCGGACCTCACGGGCACAACGGACACCGGGACCAGGGCGCCGGGCGGGGAGGCGATCCTTTGCAGGGACATGGCGGCGGTGGCGTTGGTGGTGGTGGCGAGCGTGACTTAGGTCTTGTCCTGCGCGCTGTCGCTGCTGCTGCTGCTGCTGGCGCGGGCCGTGGAGAGGCGGCCAGGGAGGAGGGCGCCGTCCGGGACCCCCGCGGCCCCCGCGCTCCATGTCTCCATCACCACGCTCACGTCCTGTGGCTCCGGCAGAAGACGGGATTGCTTTAGCGGCCGGTCTTGGTGGAGCTGAGCAGGTGCGGTGTGGCGGGGCGGGGCGGGGCAGGGTGCTGGCCACCCGGGAGGATCTGTCTCTTACCCGGCGACTCTCAGCTCGTCGCGACCTCAGCGGCGCGGGCGCGGGCGGGGGCGGTGCAGCTGCAGCTGGGCAGCGCGTCAGCTCATCTGCGCGGCGTGGCGCGGCGGGGCGCGGCGGGGCGGCTCGGCTCTCCTCGCCCCTACACCTGATAACACATGATGAGGCGATGTCGAGGTCGATGTTGGCCCACAGTCCACGGGCGCCACCACCACAGCCCTACCCGGCGCGGCGCGGCCCGTCCTGCGCTGTGCGCTTAAGGGCTCTGGGGAGTAAGGGTTGGGTTATGTAAGCGACGAGAGAGAGAGAGAAGGGGTGGGGGAGTAAGAGAGAGAGAGAGAGCAAGAGAGAGAGAGAGAGAGAGAGAGAGAGAGAGAGAGTGAGAGCGAGAGAGAGCGAGAGAGAGAGAGAGAGAGTGAGAGCGAGAGAGAGCGAGAGCGAGAGAGAGCGAGAGAGAGCGAGAGAGCGAGAGAGAGCGAGAGAGAGAGAGACTACAATGGGACAAAAAGTCTCCCCGGAAGCAGAGCGCAGAGGAGAGAGGCGCTGTGATATTACGGGCGCGACGCGTGCGACGAGACGGCGGGAGTGGTCATGTAACAAAGTTTATTTGGTCCTTATCGCGCGGAGTCTGCACGGCAGGGGGAGGGGGGAGGGGGGGGGGAGGGGGGCAGAGATGGGGTTACATGAAGCCATGTCCAAGAAAGCTATGCTTGCCTGAGGGTAGGGTATTGTCCGGCCCGACCCTGCCCCTGCCGCTCTCTGCAATCCTGGAATGGCGCCCCCACAATGGACGTGACTGAGGCGGAGCGCCTGCGACATACTGGATAGGCAAACCCGCCAAGCACTTGTGTAAAGGTGGCGGCCTACTCGGAGTCCTGGTACTCAAACTTTCGTGCCGTCACCTACCGAAGAGTTTATTGTGGGGGCACCTTAACTTATTTGAGCCGGACGGAGCATCTCCCTTTCACCTCACAAATTTAGAGTGTTTCCCGACCCGACGTATCTTGTAAACGGTACCCGACCCGCCTTAGCGCCTAGACCCGTATGCTGTGCCGCACTCACGCACGTCGGCGGGTTGCCTACCAGCTCGGGGTGGTTTGGTCGTCGCGCGGATGCCAAAGTAAAGCCAAAGTAAAGGTCGGCGGGGCCGGTAGCCCGCACCATGCCCGCACTAGTAATTACAATTTTTGTCCAGCAATTTTTGAACGTTTATTTGTATTTGTATCTAGGATACCCTTCCTCCTCCTCCCTCTCCTCCTCCTCCCTCTCCTCCTCCTCCCTCTCCTCCTCCTCCCTCTCCTCCTCCTCCCTCTCCTCCTCCTCCCTCTCCTCCTCCTCCCTCTCCTCCTCCTCCCTCTCCTCCTCCTCCCTCTCCTCCTCCTCCCTCTCCTCCTCCTCCCTCTCCTCCTCCCTCTCCTCCTCCTTCCTCTCCTCCTCCTCCCTCTCCTCCTCCTCCCAGCAGCTTTCACCGTTATTTTTAGTCAGTGACAATTGGCAGGGCGGGGCGGGGCAGGCGAGGCTGCTTAGAGGGATCATTACGCAACTTGATTAGGCTCGATCCGTGTTCTATATCTGCGCAAGGTGGTCTACCTACAGGTGGACCGCGTGGACGGGGATGTGGCCGGGCCGGGCCGGGCCGGGCCGGGCTGGGTCGGGCAGGCGCAGACCTCGATATCGGCCTCGTGATCGGGAAAGAGCAAGGACGGGGTCCGATAGGACAACGCGAACGTGAGCGCCCCCCGGCCTTTAGGGGACACCTACACCTAGAAATATACATCTCCGTTTAGAGAGTCTCTAGTCTGGCTAGGCAAGCAGATCCATCCGATGAACGCATTTCACACCTGACGCGAAAATGAAACTGGATTTGGTAAACTTAATGTTAAGTTAATTGATCGGGTTAGGGGGAAAAACGGTGTACTGAGGAAAGTATAAAACAATCTGTACCACGAGGTGGGTAAAAGATGTATTGGGCCCTAACAGTATCGCTCTGCCTGCCTGGCAAACGACACCCAATAATCGACCGGATCTTCAGCGACTGGACTGGAGGTCGTTTGTGAAACAATAATCAGGAACGATGAAACGACTTTTCTTCTCATATTACTTGCTGGGGCTCGGCGCGGCGTGGCCCCGGGCACGTGGCCGCCCAGCCCGTCGTGCAAGTGAGGAAGCAGCCAGATCACCAGACTGACAACAGCTTCTGCTTGCAAATGTATTGCATATCGGGAGGGAAGGACCCCGGGAAAGCGCACTCCAAAAAAAGAAAAAAAAAAGTTTTAACAACCGGCACGTTGATGAGCTGGTCGCTGCAGCCTGTTACTGGTCCAAAGACACATTTTTTTACTGATCTCATGACAAGCGCGGTTGTACCACGGACGCATGTCGCTGGGCCCTGAAGACATATCAAGAACGAAATGTTGTTCAAGGTGCAACGCAGTCCCTTTTTTTTCGGTGCGGGAGGAAAGAGAGACTGAGAGACGTTGGGAAAGAAGGGAAGAAAAAAAGGGGGAGGGTGGAAGGGGAGGACAGGGGAGGCCCGTGCGGATCCGGCCGGATCCGCGAGGCAGTGCCTTGGAAGACTTGGCCCCAGCAGCGGGCCGGGCCGGGCCGGGCCGGGCCGGGCAGGCACGTTTACCAAACGTGACGAACAAGGTTCGCCTTCTCCCCGCGTTTTACGGCTGGCTGATCGCGCTGTGGTCGCAGGGGAAAAAAATGAAAATCAATGTTGTGCTGTATACAGCACTAGCATTGCTATGGAGATGCTGAAATTGCACTAATGCTATCTCCGGTGAAGAATTTTCTTGATCCAAATTGTGGTCTCGCCGTTGAATAAGCGCAGTGAGAACTTTGCCAAACATGGTAGGCTCAGTGAGGTTTTATCCTCGGATTGCGAGTAAATCCTGACCACGGAAATTCTATTCCAGGGAAACCCAGCCAGGCACGGCTCTGCTGGTGGATCTCGCAAACGCATAGGCCGTATAGTCTATTGCGAGTCCTGGGGTCATGTATGGTAATTCTTTGCCCGCGTCCGCATGACGAAACAAAACTCACGATCGAGAACTACAAATTCTGTACTGGTGGTGGGGGGCTGGGGAGGAACGTTCCTGTAGAGGCCAGCTGACAGACACCTGTGGCCGGTGGCGCGCACTCACCCGCTGCCATGCAGCTGCCGCTCCGCCGCTGACCCGGAAACTGACAGGTGTCCGACAGGCGTCCGACAGGCCTCTGACAGGCCTCTGACAGGCCTCTGACAGGCCTCTGACAGGCCTCTGACAGGCCTCTGACAGGCCTCTGACAGGCCTCTTACAGGCCTCTGACAGGCCTCTTACAGGCCTCTTACAGGCCTCTTACAGGCCTCTGACAGGCCTCTGACAGGCCTACAGGCCTCTGACAGGCCTCTGACAGGCCTACAGGCCTCTGACAGGCCTCTGACAATTATCTAACAGGTGTCTGACAGGTGCATCCATCACGTCACTCACCTGACAACACGCAGGCACCCGCGAGGGCTGCGGCGGGGGCGGGGCGCTGACAGTTGCAGCGCGGCGCGCAGGCAAACTCCGTAAGCGGGGACGGAATGGGGCGGGACGGTGCGGCCACAGGCGGGCGCTAGCAGACGATCCTATCCTTACCGGCTCCAATTGCTCACTGCCGGCGTAGTGAATGGTCCGGAGAGGGGAGGGCGCGTCTGCGCGGCGCGGCGCCCGGGGTGGGGATGGGGGGGGGGGAGTCGCGGACGGGGGAAGCTGCGAGGGCCGGACCGGACCGGTCGGCAGGCCGGCCGGGGGTGTTGTCAAGGTCGTGTTGTTTTCTTCTTCCAATAAAAAGAAATGTTCGCATGGCTGGAGGAGCCAGGTGTCAGATGAATCGTGAGGGACTGGGGGACGCATGTGCACGCCAGGGATGGTGTCCCGGTGGGGCGCGTCCACTAGGAGTTGGGGTGGTGCGGGTGGCGGCCGCGTCTGGGAAAGCAGGTCGCCGCCGTGTCGCCAAAATGCAGGGACGGTGCGACCAGCGACCAGCTTCCCCAGGACACGCTTGATAAGCCTCCAGGCTCCAGCCTCCCAGTCTACAACCTCCAGCCTCCAGGCTCCAGCCTCCAGGCTCCAGCCTCCCAGTCTACAACCTCCAGCCTCCAGGCTCCAGCCTCCAGGCTCTAGCCTCCAGGCTCCAGCCTCCAGGCTCCAGCCTCCCAGTCTACAACCTCCAGGCTCCAGCCTCCAGGCTCCAGCCTCCAGCCTCCAGGCTCCAGCCTCCTGCCTCCGGCCTCCATCCTGCATCCTCCAGCCTCCACCCTCCACCCTCCATCCTCCATCCTCCAACCTCCATCCTCCATCCTCCAGCCTCCAGCCTCCAGCCTCCAGCCTCCTGCCTCCGGCCTCCAGCCTCTAGCCTCCAGCCTCCAGCCTCCAGCCTCCAGCCTCCAGCCTCCAGCCTCCAGCCTCCATCCTCCATCCTCCAGCCTAAAGCCTCCAGCCTCCAGCCTCTAGCCTCCAGCCTCCAGCCTCCAGCCTCCATCCTCCATCCAACAGCCTAAAGCCTCCAGCCTCCAGCCTCCAGCCTCCAGCCTCCAGCCTCCATCCTCCAGCCTCCAGCCTCCAGCCTCCAGCCTCCATCCTCCAGCCTAAAGCCTCCATCCTCCATCCTCCATCCTCCATCCTCCATCCTCCAGCCTCCAGCTTTCCAGCCTCCAGCCTCCTGCCTCCGGCCTCCAGCCTCCAGCCTCTAGCCTCCAGCCTCCAGCCTCCTGCCTCCGGCCTCCAGCCTCTAGCCTCCAGCCTCCAGCCTCCAGCCTCCAGCCTCCAGCCTCCATCCAACAGCCTAAAGCCTCCAGCCTCCAGCCTCCAGCCTCCAGCCTCCAGCCTCCAGCCTCCATCCTCCATCCTCCAGCCTCCAGCCTCCACCCTCCATCCTCCATCCTCCATCCTCCATCCTCCATCCTCCAGCCTCCAGCTTCCAGCCTCCAGCCTCCAGCCTCCTGCCTCCGGCCTCCAGCCTCTAGCCTCCAGCCGTCCAGCCGGGCGCACAGCACCGCGAAGGACGGTGGCGGGCTAAAGATAGCCACGGACCTCCCCGTTGTGGAACACGGCAGAGGACGTAACTTGGTGTGGGACACGTTCAGGAGGGGGTGGGGGAGGGGGAGGGTGGCGCCCTATTGTGCGCCCTATTGTGCGCCCAGAAAAGATTTGGAAGAAAGGGTAGCGGCGCAGCGGAGAAGGGCAGCGCAAGGGCGGACACGCAACATTTCCCGTTTTACGTTTAGATTCCTATTAGCGTTAGGTAATGGGGCCAATGGCTTGTCAAGAGGATGAGCTGAACTGAGCTGAGCTGTTACGCAGTGTGACAGCCTGCCATAACGCCCTGCGGCCTCGCCCGGGGCGGGGCGGGGCGGGGCGGGGCGGGGCTCCGCAGTGGATCCACCCGGAGACCGGCCCGCGTGAACCTGCGCGCTTAGGGACGCTCCATGCTCTCCTTATGGGGGGGTCTCTTGCGCGTGGGGTACTGTATCGCAGGATCAATTCTTTGGACGTAGGTCACAAGCGCTACAGATCGCAACCGCTACAGGTCACAAGCGCTACAGCTCGCTAACGCTACGGGTCGCAAGCGCTACGAGTCACAAGCGCTACAGCTCGGTAGCGCTACGGGTCACAAGCGCTACAGCGAGAATCCGCGCGTTAGGCGGAGCCGAGCCGAGCCGAGCTAAACCTTGAAAAATTACGCACGTGGCGTGAAAACATGGAAAATTTTTGCGACAGTAAACCTCCCGAAGGAGGTTGCGGTTCCCGCCAGGCACAGGGCTTTTACCCCCCCGTGGCAGCCAACTACTTCGGTGTTCTTATGGGAACCGGTGCTTTTCTGGCCGCGATCCTGTCGCGCAATTCGACAGATTTGATCCCCGTACTGTCAGATTTAGTCGTACGGTGGTTAACCGAACTGCCCTGTCCCCAGAGCATGGAATAGCTATTTTGGAGCCAGATTCTAGGACTTATGACCCCACGACCGACCACCAGTCGTGGGCATGGGACGGAACTTCCTGGCAACCCGCTGTCGCTACCAGTGAAGAACCTACCTGGGTTTGAACCAGGCCCCATGTGCCGAGTCTCACAGACACCCCACGGTTTTCGCGGCACCACTAGACCACTAGACCGTCGGCTATTCCACGAGGGAGCTCGGTTGAAATGGGGGGCTTGAATTCTACTCTCCAAATTGTTGTCCTCAGAAAAATTAAATGTTTCGGTAAGATTCGAACCTCCGTCCTGCGACTCTCCGCGCGGACACTGTTCCGGCACGGCTACGACGCCTCGGTACCGGACGCCGGACCACTAGGACAGCGGTTCCCAAACTTTTTCGGCTCGCGACCCCAAATTACACAACCAAAATTTTCGCGACCCCACACCAAAAATTTCGCGACCCACGCGACCCCTCAACCTCCCCCCCCCCCCAAAAAAAAAAAAAAAAGCTTTAGACACTTAAATGATGTAAAATCGTTGTTTTTAACTTCAGATTTCATTGGGGGCGTTGCGCTCGTGTACGTCCTACAAGTTTACAAATTCGTGCGGCTGTAGTTCGTTTCTTAGGTCGAGTTTGGTTCCCGCCCTACCTTGGGTTTTCCGTTCGACGCGCGTGGGGTGCCGGGGCTCCTACCCGCCGGCCGCCTGCCGTGGAAGCGTAACAGCCCGTGGTTTTCCCATATTTTCAGCGCGGGTGGCATCCCATCAGCCGAGCTAGAGGCATTCTGGTCCACCCTAGTTTTGACCGGGAAGACCCCAGGCGACCCCAGGCGACCCCAGCTACCTCATCGCGACCCCAAAATTTTTTCCCGCGACCCCATTTGGGGTCGCGACCCCGAGTTTGAGAACCGCTGCACTAGGAGTCATGCTGCGCGAGAAGCCACAGTCACCGAAGAAACGAACCCGGTGTCATGAGTGCGCCTGCTCTCCGGTCAGTGCTCGGCCGGCCGCGTAGCGTCATTGGTATCGTCGCTGCTCATAGCACTGGGCGGGAAGTGGTTCAAAAACCGCCTAAGTTTTTTTCTTTTTATTATTTTTTTTTTTTTCGGACCAAGTGCTCTTTTCAGTGCCTTTTTTGCAGTTGCCCAAGTCACAAGGACGGTATAGCTGGAAAGAGCACTTGGTCCGAACAAATAAAAAATAATAAAAAGAAAAAACTTACGCGTTTGAACCACTTCCCGCCAGTGCTATGGTGGCGACGATACCAATGACGCTACGCGGCCGGCAACGACCGGAGCTGTTCGCACATTCTTCGGCTGACTTCTTCTCGCGCAGCAACTCAGTGATCCGGCGTCCGATACCGTGGCGTCGTAGCCGTGCCGGAACAGTGTCCGCGCGTAGAGTCGCGGGACGGGGTTCGAATCTTACCGAAACATTTAATTTTCTAAGGACAACAATTTGGAAGTGGAATTCAAGCCCCCATTTCAACCGAGCTCCCTCGTGGAATAGCCGACGGTCTAGTGGTCTAGTGGTGCCGCAAAAACCGTGGGGTGTCTGTGAGACTCGGCACATGGGGCCTGGTTCAAACCCAGGTAGGTTCTTCACTGGTAGCGACAGCGGGTTGCCAGGAAGTTCCGTCCCATGCCCACGACTGGTGGTCGGTCGTGGGGTCATAAGTCCTAGAATCTGGCTCCAAAAATAGCTATTCCATGCTCTGGGGACAGGGCAGTTCGGTTAACCACCGTACGACTAAATCTGACAGTACGGGGATCAAATCTGTCGAATTGCGCGACAGGATCGCGGCCAGAAAAGCACCGGTTCCCCATAAGAACACCGAGTAGTTGGCTGCCACGGGGTAAAGCCCTGTGCCTGGCGGGAACCGCAACCTCCTTCGAGGTTTACTGTCGCAAAAATTTTTCCATGTTTTCACGCCACGTGCGTAATTTTTCAAGGTTTAGCTCGGCTCGGCTCGGCTCCGCCTAACGCGCGGATTCTCGCTGTAGCGCTTGTGACCCGTAGCGCTACCGAGCTGTAGCGCTTGTGACTCGTAGCGCTTGCGACCCGTAGCGTTAGCGAGCTGTAGCGCTTGTGACCTGTAGCGGTTGCGATCTGTAGCGCTTGCGAGCCACTCCTAATTCTTTTACGACTGTTGGTACGCCACCACATGCCACATGCCACGTGGCTAGTGCGTCCTTCTACGTTTCTCTTATCGCGGCTCCGGGACGTTTCGCCCAATCCGTTTCACCCAAAACTTTTTTGTCCACTGACATTTCCCCCGAGACATTTCACCCAATGCACTTCACCCAAAAATATGTTGGTCCACTTTTTTTTACATCCAATAGTATTGTAGGCCCAAAACACTAATATCCAAAATGCCAAATCGCAAGTGGCCAGGGGTTGGGTAGGGCACACCCCAGGTCGGGCGGAGAACATCCCCTTTCCACCCTCCTTGGGCAGCGCCAGCGGCACGGGGACAGTCAGGCGGGGCGGGGCGGGCTGGAGTCACGAGGCCGTTCCGAAAGGTATCGTCAGACACACAGGAAATAACAAGAAACGGCCCAAACGGGGGCCTAAAAACAGGGGAAGTCATTTGTTCGTGATTGTTTTTTCGTGCTCATCACACTGCCAGGCTTCTGCTGCTGCTGGGGGGCAGCCCTCCAGGGTTAGCTCTAGGCGCGCACAGGGGAGTGGCCGTGTTGTGTAACTGCAACGTGCGCCACCCCAGCCCAGCCGAGGCGCGGAGGGGCGGCGCGGGCCGCAGGGATACAGACCAGACACGGAGACCATCACCTCCCCCTCCACCTCCTCCTCCTCGTCCTCCTCCTCCTCCTCCTCCTCCTCCTCCTCCACAGCGTCCTCCTCCACAGCGTCCTCCTCGCTGTGTCGCTTCTTCCCTCTAACATGCGTTGCTCCCTCCTCCACCCTTCCCTTCCCTTCCCCAGCGCGTGAGTTGTAATTAGCCGCCTGAGGAAATGTTATTAATTGCGGCACATTTCGGTGCACGTGCCCATGTTTTGATTTGCGGAGGTGGTGGGGGTGGGCGTGAGGCCAGTGTGGGGTGCGGGGTGCGAGGTGAGGGGGGGAGTGCTGGGTAAGGGGTAAGGGGTGCTGGGTAAGGGGTGCTGGGTAAGGGGTGCTGGGTGCTGGGTGCTGGGTGCTGGGTAAGGGGTGCTGGGTAAGGGTGCTGGGTAAGGGGTGCTGGGTAAGGGTGCTGGGTAAGGGGTGCTGGGTAAGGGGTGCTGGGTAAGGGTGCTGGGTAAGGGTGCTGGGTAAGGGGTGAGGGGTAAGGGGTGCTGGGTAAGGGGTGCTGGGTAAGGGGTGCTGGGTAACGGGTGCTTGGTAAGGGGTGCTGGGTAAGGGGTGCTGGGTAAGGGGTGCTGGGTAAGGGGTGAGGGGTGAGGGGTAAGGGGTAAGGGGTAAGGGGTAAAGGGGTAAGGGCTAAGGGTGTAAGGGGTGGAGGCGGCCGGTAATCGGTCGCCTGTTCCCAAGAACTAGCGGCCACGCCCCGCCCCGCCCTACCCCGCCCCACCCCGCCCCACCCCGCCTCTGTCCCCGCGCCGCGCAGCACTGAAGCTGGACAACCGCAAATACAGTCTATATTTAGAGCACCAACCCCCGAGCAGGTGGGCCGGGGGCCGGGCCGGGCGGGGCTGGCCGCCTCAATACGGACACATCCTGAGCGGGGTAGACCCCGCCCCGCCCCGCCCCGACCGACCCAACTCGTTAGGTAACCCAAAAATAGACCTGGACCAGGATAAAGCGAGGGGCCATAACAGCTACTGCGTACTGCGCACTGGAACTGGAGCAGGGCTTCACGAGCGCGCCGCGCTGGACGCAATGGCAACATTTACCGTCAGTTTGAAATGTACGGAGACGTGCGCGAGAGTCTCAGGATCGCCGTACAAGTTTTTGTTTCCTTTGCAGCACTGGAAAAACAAACGTGACGCGCGTCACGTCAATCGGTGTGACCAGTTTTGGTCACACCACGTATTGCGACCTAAATTTACGTCACACCATGTGATGCGACGCCAGCTCAAGGGTGTGCGGAATTACACGCATAGGAGGTCGCATCACAAACGTGACCAAAACTGCGGCGTCACACTTCATAGTGCGACCTCTCCAGACGTCACACACTTGGAAGTGTGACGCATGTCACATTAGTTTTTTCCAGTGAGGAGAAGCTACATGGGCGGGGCGTCGCGGAGAGGCACGTCTTGATGTCCCGCGGGACGGAGGACGGGACAGTGCGCGGGGACTCCCAGAGTGGTGCAGTGCCCGGCCGGGGCAGGCGGGGCGGGGCGAGGCGGGGCGAGGCGGGGCGAGGCGAGGCGGGGCGAGGCGGGGCGAGGCGGGGCGAGGCGAGGCGCCGTCAGGCTGAGAGGTGGGCTGGTCGATATACCGGCCGGCACGTGTCGCGGCGCGTGCATCTCTGTGGCATCAGCGCGCGGGCCGCCCGCCCCGCCCCGCCCCGCCTAGCCCCGCCCCCCCCCCCCCCGCCCCGCCCCGCCCGCCCGCCCCGCCCGCCCGCCCCGCCCCGCCCCGCCCCGCCCCGCCCCGCCCCGCGCCGGTACCCGACCCTGTCAGTCCCACCGCTCACGCCGCCGGCGCGTCGAGGGAAGACCAACGCAGGAACCGAGCCGCCGCTGCAGGTCGGGGAGGAGCGGAGAGGTGCGGGGAGGTGAGGGGCGGGGAGGGGCGGGGCGGGGAGGTGAGGAGCGGGGAGGGGCGGGGCGGGGAGGTGAGGAGCGGGGCGGGGCGGGGCGGGGCGGGGCGGGGCGGGGCGGGGTGGGGTGGGGCGGGGTGGGGATGGGCAGGCCTCACAGGCGACCGTACTCGCGCTCGTTATCCACCGTGTATTTCTGAAGGTTCGCGGAAACGGCGCCATTTTTAGCCACGTCCATTATAATGTCCGTTTCAGGTCGTACAAGGGGTAAAATGAGAGAGAGAGAGAGCGAGAGAGAGAGACAGAAAGTGAGAGAGAGCGAGAGAGGTTGGGTGAGCGAGGAGTGGGAGCGAGATAGGATGTCACGTGTGCCGCGCCGGCTGGAGCTCAACCTCTGGAAGCACAAGAGGGCGGTGCCGGGGGCGGGGCTGGGGGCGGCGCCGGGGGTAGGGCCGGGGGCGGCGCGGCGCGGGGGCACCTGGCTGGCGGGCGAGGAGCGTGGGCTTAGCGGGCTGCCATCAGGTCTACGCACTACGCAAAGGTAGGGCGATAGTTTTCAGCTGTAGCGGCGACACCGGACGGACTATTGAAGCCCCCCTGCGTAGACAACTGATATTACAAGCCCTGGCCTTGGCCTCCTCCCCCCCCTCTCTCTCGCTCGCTCGTTCGTTCTCACACACACTCTCTCTCTCTGTCTCGCTCGCTCACTCGTTCTCACACACTCTCTCTCTTACAACTCCGTCAGGAGTTAAGCCGAATTCCGTGGGAGTTTTGCTGCGCCTGCGCCCGGTGAAGTTGCCGGCCAATAAAAGTCTGAGCATGAAAACTAGGAGAGCTGCTGAAGCGAAAGCGCCGCGTAGGCGGGGGTGTTCTGTAGGCGAGGCGAACAGGTAGGACGCAGCTGCTCCAAGTCTTGTGCCTGGACTCACCGGTTGTACGGCCAGGAAGTCGCGCAAGTAGCGGGGGCCTTGGAGGCCAACAACAGGTCCTTTTCGGCCTGGTCTGTAAAGTGGAGCGGAGTGAAGTCCGCACGGGGCTCCGCGGCGGTGGGGTTGTCGAGCTGCTCAGGGAGCTGTCATCCTCCTCCTCCTCCTCTGACAGGACGGTCTCGAGCAGGACCAGGGCACCGCGCGACTCGAGCTCGAGTGCGTGCCTGCGTGCCGGCGCGGCGCGGCGCGGCGCCGCGGCCTGGCCCCCGGCCCGGCCACACTCCCTCCTCTTCACGGCTTAGTTTGCGGCGCAGGTGGTAGAGCGCGCTGTAGGCTGATTCCGCACAGTGGTTTCGTCTCTCTGTCCTTGTCGCACTCATGGGGCACGGACATAAGATGCAAGAGAGAGGACACTACTAAACGCTGTTCGGAATCACCCACCCAGAAGAGCGTGTTATCGGAATAAGTACGCCTTGCACTGCACTTGATTGAATCAATTTCATTGGACTCGATTCGTGAAAATTGTTCGTGTTACAAGTAAAATGTACTCGGAATAGTCTCAATTTACTCGACTCAATCAAGTACATGAAAAACCGAGAACACGCTTTTCTGGGTGCCCTGCTGCCTGCCCGTCCCACCGCGACGCTGACGCCCCGGGCCCGCGGGCGCCCCGCCCCCCTCTTCCCTGACAGTGGCGATGAGCCAACTTTCAACGGTTGATTGATAAAGCTCTTGTCGAGTACAAAATTTGGCGAGCTGATATTAGAACGGTACAAATTTGTCCGGTCAGAATGCACTGTGTCCCAGCACGCTGCGATGATAACTGGGCGGTGAAGCGTCATGCCCGCCGCACCGCCCGATAGAATTTAGAATACGTAACCTTCAAATTGCGGGTACAAAATTTCTGAACTTATAACAGGGCGAGAGTACAAATTGAAACGCCAAGCCCGCACCGCCCAATGTCGATTTGTGTTAGCGCCGCTACTGTCCTAGTACAATTTCTAAAACTATGATAGGGTGAAAGAACAAATTGAGTACAATTTTTTGACGCACAGTACAAACTTTGATCGGCACAGGCCAGTGCGTGCTCGACAAATGAGCCCTTGCGGCCTCCCAGTAGGCATAGGCAACCACACCCGACAGTACCACTGCGCGGGGCTGCCTACCCTGGGCTGCGCAGGCGCTCTGGCGCCCACAGAACGCACTCCTGAGGCACTCTCACGCCGGCTCAGCTCGGCCCCAACGAGGTTCCCACCGTGAATGTCGCCCTTCCGATTCCGCCCTTTTCCGGGCCGCACGCTGACCTGTACCCGACGGTTTCGCGCACACGTTCAAACTCGGCAGCGTGCGCGCCAGACGCCATCCCGACTCCGACAGGCGCTCGCGCATGCGCAGACCGCGCACGCCACCCGTGCGTCACGCGCGGACCGCCGACTGCATCCCGCTACGCCTGCTCTCTATTCTGTCGCAGTCCCCCGGAGAATTCATTTTTGCGCTGAAAACGGCACTGGAAAGGCTCTTTCTCTTCAGAGGATTGCATTTCAGCCGCGTGAAAAAGCGGGCGTCTTTTGGCGCATCCCCCCACCCCCAGGTGCCGGCCAATCACAGCCAAGGTCCCGGGGCCGTTCCATGCGGCGGAACTGTCACGCCATCTACAATCCATCCAACAATCGCAAGGGCCGGACGTGTGTTTCTCGAGTCGGGATGTGTGCTTGTTGATTGTTTTGGCAAAATAGGCCAAGTTTATTTAAGTTTGACGTGCTCGAAAGTAGTTTTCAGTGATTTTGACGTACCTTTGTCTCGAGGGGTAAGCGCGCTGCAAGTTTTAAACTCATTGGAAAGTTTTCGCAAGTGGATTCTCAATGCAGTCCGCCCAAGTGCAGCAGATCCAACATCAGATACCTGCAGGAGCTAGTGTCATACTGAAGATGAGCGAAATTCCAAGTATCGGTAAGTCTCTCTCTTTTTTTACTTATGTTCGGTTTTAATTCGTCACGCGGGTAGTCTCTTGACTCTCCACTGTGCTCCCTCGGACCCGAAATCATGTTTATCTACCAGCTGCCGCTGTCAGCGCAATGGCTAAAACTACAACTACTCTGATCGCCTAGGTTAACCCGTTCGTGCAAATTGATCACATTTATAATCGGATCTCGGGAACATTCAGTTACTTAACTAGCGTTACGTCATGACAAGGATTTTTCTCTAGTGTGACGTTAAATTTAGCTCCTAGTACTCGTTTTTCTCTTTCGCTCGAACAAAGGGTTATATGCTAACCCATATCGAGCCGCGTTTCCTATTATGTATTCACGTATGGAACGTGTTGCAATGTGGTTTTCTCGGATCACCTATTCTTTTCACATTATTTATTGCACTTTTTAACAAGTGATTAAACAATAATTAGTGCTGTGTCATCAAACAAAAACAAATCAATATGCTGTTTGAAGGCAATTATATTGTTCCCATTGGCTCCCAATAGGTTAGTTTATCACTTTAGTAATTGAATTTTCACTTGCAGGGCTCCTTGAGTTGGCTCATCGCGAGTATCAGGCTGGTGATTATGAAAATGCTGAACGTCACTGTATGCAGCTTTGGCATCAAGAGAACAACAACACTGGAGTTCTATTACTCCTCTCGTCAATTCATTTTCAGTGCCGTCGACTAGACAAGTATGTATTGAAATTTTGCGTTGCCGTTTTTATGTTGATGCTAGCATTTTACTTACTTAATTTTGTATTTGCTCAGATCTGCCAACTTCAGTGCTTTGGCAATAAAGCAAAATCCTTTGCTAGCTGAAGCATATTCAAACCTTGGCAATGTATACAAAGAACGTGGACAGCTTCAGGAGGCCTTGGAAAACTATCGCCATGCAGTTCGTCTAAAACCAGACTTCATTGATGGCTACATCAACTTGGCAGCAGCCCTGGTTGCTGCTGGAGACATGGAGCAAGCTGTCCAGGCTTATGTAACAGCACTACAGTACAACCCTGTAAGTTTGGTTTGGTGCAGATTTTATTCTTTTTGTGTCATAGGTAGTGTCCTAATCACTGTTTTTATCTTATGTTTTTAGGATTTGTACTGTGTGCGCAGTGACTTAGGCAACTTGTTAAAAGCTTTAGGGAGGCTTGATGAGGCCAAGGTAAGTGTATCAGCGCTCATGCTTAATATCTGATATCAAGTGTTCGAATGCAAAGACCTAAATTCCTTTTGAGCATTAAGAATCCTCCCTTTTGCATATTTTAGACCTCTGACTTTTTATTCCATCGCACATTTTACTTTTACAAATTTTACATTGCCCTTTAACCATAGTAAATTTGACGGATAAAGTGTGCTACAGATTAGGGAACCTAGGAGTGTTAGAGTTGGAACACTGGATATTACTCTGTATTGACTTGTGTGGGCTTTCTTCATTTTACATGATATAGATGCTCTTCAAACAGTAGGCCATGTATTGTTGTCTTGTACTGTGTTCTCAAAGCCTTTTCTCCCGCAGACTTTCTTCTGCTGGTGCTTGCAGAGCTTGCCCAGTCTTGTGTTCTGAATTTTTCTTATTGTAGACTTATGTTAGGATGATGCTTTGCTGTTGAATGCACCTTAGCACTGAACTGAGGCAAAAGTTTTGGTCAGTGCTGCGCTTGGTGTTTGAGATGGCATTTAAAAAACAATTCAAAGTGAAGTTTTGTTATCTACTGGACATACTGTTCTTTTTTATAAATTTGTGCTGTTTACTGTTAGATCTTTGGGACCTCCTTTTGCATTTTAATGGCATTTATTCACAGCCAGGTTTTAATCTCATTGAGGTAAAGTCAGGGTAAAATCTGCTTCTACATGCTGTAGAATATTATCCTCAAGCAGCTGAGTATGTATTTCCATAATCAAATATTTCAATCATGTCTTAATAATTCTAAACCACGTGCTCTCCACAGTGGTAGTTGGTGGCCATATGAAGCTGTGTTTCTGTAGAGTCTCTTGAAATTTGAAAAATGGGTGCTCTACCTGGGTTGTAAAAAAATGTTGATATTAAGTTCAATCACTCATAAAATTAAAACTACTGTATGCCTTTTTCACAATGTTATCTACCTTAATCATTTATTTTATATGCAGTAGATGTATCCAAATTTTAATTATATTTTTATAGTAAGAAGAGTCTTTTCTTCCTTTACTGCATGGTTTAATTTCATTAGGTTTGAGTCTTTAGATATAACAGGCACAGATTTTCAGAAAAAAAAAAATGGAACTGCATTTTTAGTTTTTCTGATGGCTGTAACAACCAAAGCTTACTGTTTTTCTAACTTATGAGGGTTTTTTTCGCATTTCGGTCATGTACAGTTTTTGCGCACCTAACCGAATAATTTCATGCTCCTTTATGGTATTCCATAGGAGGTGCCACTTTGAAATGGGAAGCAATGGTTGCTACAATATCAGGTAAACTTTACCAGCTGCGCTTTAGCTGGTCTGCGCAAGCGTTCTAAGCAGAAAATGTGTTTATTTCATCTTCTCAAATAACGGCCAAAGTGCTAATTTTTTAAATAGAAAGTGGACACTTATTTCTGTTGTGAAAATTGTATCTGGCAAGATATTTGTTTTATAAACTTGAAAGACGCTTCTTTTGAGTTACACATTTTCTGCTGCAGCATGGTGTTATTATAGAAAAGTGGTGAATGTAAGAAAGCATTTCTTTATTTTTGATTTTTTTTAAAATTTAAGCTTTTTGGATGTACCCTTGGATATCCATTCTGTGATTGCACCATGTTTCTATCGTATTTGTTTTCTTTTACATTTCAGACCCTGCTCTTAAAGTGAACTTATGTTGTGCTTTCAGAACCATGCATAGCCTTTTTTTTTACTCAACCTGTTTTGAAATTGAGTGTTGTTGGTCATTTTCCCTAGAATTTCAGAAAGAATGGTTCTTGAATTGCATTATTCACCGCCTGTGAATAAGTTTATCTAGTTAAAAGCCTCGCGTCGGAGTTAACTACTCCTTCACATCATCTTGGCCTATTTGGTTTGAACCTGTAAACCTTTCAAGTTAATTAATATTCTACATTTAGAATATGGTTCAGTTGGAGTTTTTGCCATCAACCTTAATATTACCTGAATTTCATTACGGTTTAAAGGTATGGTAAATATTTTTTTTAAGATGACAAAGCAGCAATATATACCTTATTTGTTTGAAGAGCATTTTAGTTTTAGTGACTTTGAATTTAGTGGTAGGATTCCTTACTTTGCACAGCCTTGGTAAGTTGATGTAAGGTGACACAACTGAGTCTTTCTTGCATGAGAAGCTGCTTTCCCTTTGCTCCTTTATCTGCCCTTTTCAAACCCAACCTCTTGATTTGAGTTAATGAATACTTTTAACTGGCTGTTGAGGGTGAAGAGGGTTAGTAATTTGTTTAAGCCTTCTCTTTGATTTTTTTAAGTGAAGTGTTTTTTTGTTTTTTTTCTTTTCTTTTTTTTCTTTTAGTTTTTATTGGGCTACATCTGCTTTAATGGGGTTTGAGGCTTTTCACTATCAGTAGGGCTTGGATTAAAATATCTTGGCTGTTAATTTGTTATTTTGGTAATATTGTTGCTAATTATCTATCCTAAAGGAAATCGGGTGTTGACTTCCTCTCCCCTCCTACAAACCCATTTTTTCCCCACAATTGGCCACTTCTTGTGATGTAGAATGAAGAAACCCCTCCAATAAATATACTCTTTTTTTTTTTCTTAATTAAAAGTACTACCTTACTATACATTTGTAATTTACGGTATGGTTTTGCTTTATTCCTCTGATCTGATTAATCTGACTTTAGCCATCACGTCATTCAATCATTCTTTACATCTGACCCGTTTGCTATTTTCTTTACCTTCCTGTCCCTAGAGGGTTATGTATAGAATGCATGTCAGGTACTGTTATTGAAGGAAGCACGTAGCTCTGTGAAATGGGTTGGTTCTTTTTGCCTTTTCATTCCATTTGTGCCTGCTAGGTGCTTTGAAGTGCAAAGGCCATGGACTTCTCCCAGACTGGACATTGAATGTTATTGGGGCATGGTTTTAATGTACTATGTCCTACCTTGAATTTTTCTTGAAAAGTTTCTAATGAGTGTGGTTTTTATTGTTCTATAATATATAAATAGGCTAGGTTTGGGGCCCTTGGGTGTACCGCGTTGGAACCGGTCGGTGATCTCCTCTGGCGTTCCCAAAATAGCCACAAGCAGGGCTCCAGTGTTTCTATGTAGTGGCTTGGTAATCGATTCAATCACTGCAGGTAAAGTAGACATGGTAGCCAGTCTCCTCATGTTCTATTTTATTTGTTTTTCTATTCTTCTGCTTGTGTGTTTTTAAGTGGACCTCTATGAACCAAGTGCTTTGGAGATATGTCCAATATTATTGAAGACTATTTAATTTCATTCCCCTTTTATAATTCCAAAAGAATGTTTTATTTTATTGTCATAATCTTACCATTTTTATTTTTAGTTTTCCTTATCACTAGTTGTAGTTGAAGGAGACTGGCTGACTTAATAGTCAAAATTTTTCCGATAATTGAAGATGTTGATCTTTTAGGTTATGCTGTTTTTCTCCGCCTCCCACGCGCCTAGCGTAGATAAGCACTCATGCGCTGGCGACAACTACTCCTGCTCACTTGCGCATTCCAACACCGACTCCATCACCAACAAGTAACTCTGCCACACTTTCACTGGCCACCCAGCTGACTGAGCACATGACCAAGCTCTTTCATCGCAATGAATTGATTGATCTTGTCTGACTGGCAGAGACTGCTGCTCAGGTTGAGGTGGCTACTGCGCTGCGCGACACTCACACTACATCCATGAGAATGAGAGAGCGTGTGACGAGAGAAAGGGCTGGGGAGAGAAAGAGAGAGTGAGTGAGAGAGAGGTGTGCTTGTGTGTGAGCGAGAGGGTAGTGTTAAATTGATAAAGTAGCCAATATTGAAACTGGCATGAGCGAATAGTTACACGCTTTGTGTAATGGTTTTTGCATTGAAGGCATTTTAGCACTACCCTCGAGTAGGGCGTAGGGCACTCTTTGGCAGGGGAGGTCGGATGTCTGTGTTATGAACATGCAGTTCACCTGCGCGCGCTGGCGGCTTGCTCCCGAGCCTGGTCCGTTTTTCTACAACATTTGTTTTTTCTGCCTTCCCCTCTTCTTCCCTCCCCGCTCCCATCCATCCCTCCACACAGGCATGCTACCTGAAGGCCATCGAGACACGGCCCGACTTCGCGGTCGCCTGGAGCAACCTGGGCTGCGTGTTCAACGCCCAGGGGGAGATCTGGCTGGCCATCCACCACTTTGAGAAGGCCGTGGCCCTGGACCCCAACTTCCTGGACGCGTACATCAACCTCGGCAATGTCCTCAAGGAGGCCCGCATCTTCGACCGGTGAGTCATCATTTGCGCATCTTTTGGCGACGGATGAAGGCTTTGCCTTGAAGGTATTTTTGACTGCCATGGGTTTGTGGATATGCCATTTTGTTGACTTTGAGCGAGACTTTCCGGACCGTTTCACACTGGGCGCTCAGGTGGGGTTGATCTGCAGTTGGCAGCCAAAAAATTCCGAGATATATTGACTTGGCTCGGGTTATCAATCTTCTGGCGGCCGTCCAGGACGGTTGGAGGAATTCCACCAAGTCGAGGCGAGAAGGCTGGAGCAGGCCGATAGCACGGCCCTTGCGCAGACCTTGCCTTACGGATACTGTATTTTGAACGAAATGTTTGGCCAAGTCGATAGGCGGCGGTGCCTCTTGAACCCACTCATATTTCATGCCATGGCGCGCTCCTCGCAGCCGATCGCTCAGACTCGACAGCCACCCCACCCCACCCCACCCCACCCCACCCCACCCCGCCCCACCTCACCCCGCCCCACCGTGCCCCGCCCAGACATGCGCGCCCCCCAAAGTTTGCGCGTTGTTGTGTACCAAGTTGGCAACTAAGTCGACTGTGCTCGGCTCGGCTGCCGAGACTTCGTACAACGCTCTGCCGTTTCATAATAATACCCATCCCCAGCAGAAGCAAAGCCTCCCCCCTCCCCCCCCCCCCTCCCCCCCGCCGGTGGGCGTACATGGAGGTGGCAAATGAGGTTACCTCCCCGTAAAGTGGAAAGCGTCCAACTGGAAAGGGGCGTGGGTCTGAAAGAAGGAAAAAGGGAGGGGGGGGGGGGCAAAATACGTAATAAAATGTGGAGTGGTCGTCCTGGGGGCGGACCGGGCCGGGCGGGGCGTCTGTCGGTTGACGTTGACAGCCGGCTCTAGCTGGCGGCGTGGCCCGGGTCTAATGGTCTCTCCACTACCCTTCTGGCGCCCCGCCCCACCCCACCCCACCCCACCCCGCCACCCGTCTTGCCGAAGCGTTTCTCGAATTATTTCCGGCACTGCGGATCCGCTTCTGGCTACATCGGTCCTAAAGCCCGCCCTCTGCGCCCGCGCCCGACTCAACCCTGACCTGACAATGTTCTATTCTGGCCGGTGTTCCTCTCGGAGTGTTTTGGCCCGGGTGGGCCGAGTGCGTGCGGGGGAGGGGGGGGGGCGTCCTCGACCGCGGCTGGCGTCAGCGGGCGCCCCAGCAGCCGCGCCGCGAATCTGGGCGATTTTGCGTGAAATTGCTCCCGCGCGAAACATTTTGGAATCGCACTGACGTGTCGCGTGAGAGGACGACATTCTCTCCGGGTTGTGGACATCCCCCGGGCCGAGCCGCGGGCTCTTCTGATTATTCGCACAAAAAAAAAATTAAAGATTAAAAAAAAAAAAATTGTCAAAACGTCGTTGAATAAAATTTGACGGCATTTGTTCGCCCGCGGTTGCCAATTGGTTCTTCGTCTCTTTTTCCGACTTGATAGGGTTTGGCGGGGCGGGGCGGGGCGGGGCGGGGCGGGGCGGGGCGGGGCGGGGCGGGGCGGGCCCTCTATTCTGAGCACGGCGACGGCGTGACGGCTGCTGGGCGTGCTGGGCCGGCCTTCACCTTGGCTGCTGGCGGCGCGCCGTGCGCCGTGTCCTCGCCCACTGCTCCCGTCGTCTGCTAGGCCCATCATGTGTCTCCCCCCCCCTCTCCCCCGCACTGCCCCGTGGGGAGGGTTCCGTCTTGTTTGGCGTCTGCGTGGGAGTACAGCAGTTCACCAGCGGGCGGTCTCTCGTTTATCATGTGGCGCCCCCTCGTACCCCCCCCCCCCCCCCACCTCCCCCGGGGCGGCGCCAGGGTGTAAGTGTTCTTGCTCACCACGAGCCTACAGCAGGCTCTACGTGTGGGGCTGTGTAGAAGCGCCTCTGAGACTCAAAGTGCGTTAACAATGTCGCACACGTGTAAGTGTGCGACAGTCTCACTGCGCCCCGCGCCGCTCTCCGCCAGCAGCAGCGCCCAGGGAGGGGGGCAAGGCGGGGCGGCGCGGGGCTCAGTAATCCGTTCGTTAACCTACCTCACCTCGCCTCGCCTCGCCTGGTCTGTAAACTCAACTTACTTAAATTTCTCACTTTGCTGAACCTTCCGCTCCGGGCCGGGCCGGGCGGGCAGCGGGCTCAGGTGGTGATTAGCTTTTGCGAGCAACTTTTGAGCTGCTCCCCCACCTCCCCGCGGGTCGTTTTCTTGAAGGCCTTTTTTCCTCTTTTTTCCCCTCTTCTTTCTTCTTTTGGCCCCCCGACCGTCCCTCCACCAGAAGAGGGATTCGCAAGTCATTTCGTGTCGCCTCCCGTCCGAAGTTGGCTTCTTTTCTCGCTCTTGTTATTTTCTCGACTTTCATTTTAACCGCGTTTGGAGGCGCGCCTAGCCTCCCGCGGGGTGCGGGGTTGTTCCTCTCGCACTGGGTGGTGGACTCGGGCCCGGCCGGAGAGGAGGGTTGGATAACCCGGTAAAAAAAAAAAAAAGTTTCTTGTATTTCAAGATTAGGTCTTGGATGCCATAGGCGTTCTCCATGAGATCCGAAGACCGGGTCTTGAAATACAAGAAACTATTTTTACCGTGAATGCCCCGGTCGCAGTTTTACTTTTTTACCCCCCCCCCCCCCCCCTCACGCGCCACGCCCGCGCTTTTGAATGGATGCAGAGCGGTCTGACGTCAGCCTGTTGTGCCTCGCGGAAGCTCTTCCATTATGAATGCTCTTTGCTCTCTGAGGCCGCGGCGGGGCGGGGCGGGGCGGGGCGGGGCTAGTGCGGTGGTGCCGCCCAGGTTGGGTGTGGAGAAAGGGTCCGCCCCGCCCCGCCCCGCCTCGCCCCGCCTCGCCCCGCCTCGCCCCGCCTTGCCTCAGAACATGGACTATACTCCGACCAAAACGGGAAGGCGGCTCGTGTTGCGGCGGTGGTAGCTAGCAGGTACGGCCAAGGAGGGTCGAGGAGGCCCGAGAGCGCGAGGGTGGCAACACATGAGACAAGAGAGGGAGGAGGAGCCCGGAGCAACAGCCAAATGTGTCTCTTTAAATACAGTGTCACAAACTGTGAGCCAATGAGTTTCCGCGTCTTGCTGTACTCAAAATAAGAAGGGTGGAATTCAATGGAACCGAGTGAAAAATAGAAATGGTTTGTAAATTGGTGTATTTAATCAAACAACGTCCAAATAATAGAAATACAGAATTTTGGCAAATCTTAAAATTGTCGGATCGAGATGCGGTTTACACTAATATTCATATCTTTTGAAATCGTTCAAAGCAATACTACGCCGCACTTTACAACACAAAAAATTCAAAATTTTGAGTTTGAAATTTAAAGGCCACTTCCCTTTGTAACCTGATACAATGAGCCGGGTCCCCAAGGGGGCGGGCTGGCGGGCTGCTCGGGTCCAGTTGGGGCGGTCCGGGGGGCAGGAGGGAGGGAGCGGGGGGAAGTGTTGCTGCAGTTGCTGAGGAGAAGTAGCCAGCAGAGTTTCGGGGGTCACCCGCCTTCCCGTTTTGGTCAGAGTATAGAAGACGGTGATGCGCTCGGCGGGGTGGGGCGGCCCCGGCCAAAGGGAATGGAAATCTTTCCTAAAAGCGTTTACTCCCCGGCCCGTGCCCTCTGAGCTGAGGCAGGCGCTCCCTCCGTCTACCTTAATTTTTCCCATCCTATTCCCCCCCCCCCCCCCCCTCTTTTCAGAGCCCCGTTAGCGGTAGAATTTTTTTTTCCCTTGTACGTCGTACTTGCTGCTATCTGGGCGCCACCGAGCTGAGCTACCTGGCCCCGCCCCGCCCCGCCCCGCCCCGATCCGCACGGCTACAAGCGAGTTGCCGCGGCGTCAGCAGCAGCCGCGCCTTCTCTCCCTCTCTCTCTCCCCGTCTCTCCTCGCTCTCTTTGCTCGCACTTTGCCAGAGAGAGAGAGAGAGAGAAGAGGACAGAGAACCGTACCGAAACTGTTTAGGTCGGGGTGGGGTGCCGGGGTGGGGTGGTTGCGCAGCACGCGTTGTGCCGAGCTCCGTCTCCCGGTTCGGTGCAGGTACCCCCCTCTGGACCCGCCACCGGCCTGCTCTGCCCTGGGCCCGCACTGACGCGGTCAGGGCTCTGCTGTGCGTCAGCGCCACGCCCCGCCACGCCCCGCCACGCCCCGCCACGCCCCGCCACGCCCCGCCACGCCCCGCATCAAGGAGACTGGTATACGGCTCTTGCGCGGAGTTGCTCTTGAATCGGAAATAGCAGCCACGCCCGCCCGCTGGGTCCGTGCCCTCGGCCGAATGGGCGGGGCGGGGCGGGGCGGGGCGTTCCCCGACTGACTCTGGTCTATACCGGCCACGTCCAGATTCAGTAATGAGTCACGTGGCTGTCGGCCAGGGTGCGCGGGAGGGTGCCCCGCCCCGCCCCGCCCCGCCCCGCCCCGCCCCGCCCCGCCCCGCCCCGCCCCGCCCCGCCCCGCCCCGCGCGGTGGCAACAGGTATCGAGGGGGAGCACTAGCCCGACCCGGTCCGGTCCGGCCCGCGGGTGTTCTGTCAGCTGGCCGCGGCTTATGTACAGTATATCTGACTGAGGGTGTGAGCCGCACCTGTCCGCGCGACCCGACCCGACACGTCCGCACGTGCGGAACGCCCCGCCCCGCCCCGCCCCGCCCCGCCCTCAGGCCCCGTCATTGTGTCGAATATAAATCGCAAGTACAGTAGTGCGGGTCTTACGGGACGCGTGGGGTCCGCTCAAGGCCGCTGCGGCTGCAGGACAGGGTGGGGTGGGGTGCCGGGCGGGGCGGGGCGGGGCGGGGCGCTGCTGCGTAGCGTCCGCTATTGCCGCTGTTCAATGCTCCCCTGCGGGGTGGGTGAATGGGTCGGTAGGTCAAACACGGCGGGGCGGGGCGGGGCGGGGCGGGGCGGGGCGGGGTGCCAGAGCAAACCTATGCCCTTGCCCTATGCCCCTACCCCCTTTCTTTTCCCTGTTCGGTTCCAGGCTTCTGCGGCGGCATCTATTTTCAATGCCATTTTTTTTTTGTCGCTCCCCCCGACGCGACGGCCGGCCACTCTTACAGCTCCCCTCTGTTTGCGCCGGGGTTATAGGGGATTATTTGGAACCTCCTTGGAAAAGTGATGTAGGCTTTGGCTCCTCGTATACCCCCCGCCTGCCTCTGCCTGCCCGTGACTTGTCGCGTCGCAGTTTGGAGCCCCCCTCCCTCCCCCCAACCCCCGCCCACATCCTGTTTGCCCCCCCCCCTCCCTATTCTCCGCGTGAAATCCTCCCAGACTGGCTGGAGAGCGGCGCCCGGCCCCCGGGCCGCTTCTCTGTTCCTCCCCGGGGGAGGAACTGCAGCGTGATGTCTGTGTGAAATGAGCTTACTAGCAAGGCGGGGCGGGGCGCACTGGGATCCTCCCCGGAGCAGGGGGCGAGGATGTCTCTTAAGGGGGAGGGGGGGGGGGGGGTCCTAGACACCCCCGCCATGTGTTCTAATCTATGCCCCCTCCCCCCTCCCCCCTGACGCTCTGTACAGAACAGCAGCGCATGCGGAGCCCCGCGCTGTCTTCTGCACTGCCAAAAATTGTCGAAGGTTTACAGGAAACTTTTCCTCGAAGTGCAGTTGAAAAATTACAATTGCAAATCGCAAAATTACAAGCAGTACATATCGGCTTGAAATTCATTCACGAGCAAAACAGGTCTGTCGTAAATTTTCAACATATTTCGATGAATTGTAATTTACAAAATTTATCGTAAATCTACAAAGATATTTTTCACAGTGTGCGAGGCGCACAAGAAGCGTGTGAGATTGGACGAAGGCAGGGCTACCTTCCCTGTCTCCTGGTTACGCCCCTGGAAATGGGGGTGGGGTGGGGCGGGTGGAAGGATGTTGTTGGCGAGGGGCAGCAAGGGCGGGCCGTGTGACGCACCACGCTGCAGCCGCGCGGCCCTGAGCCCTGCGGGCGCACCCTGGCAGTGTGCCACGCCCCGCCGCACCCCGCCCCGCCCCGCCCCGCCCCGCCCCGCCCCGCCCGCCGTCAGCGTTAATAAACCGCCCTCTCCCCTCCCCACACCGCGTGTTTAGGGAAGTGCGGAGTGGTGCGGCGCTGGGCGGGCCCTGCGGTATGAGCTCTGCGGTGGGGTGGGGCGGGGCGGGGCGCGGCGGGGCGGTGGGGTGGGGCGGGGCGTTCTGCCCATTCTTTATCATCAGCGGCGAGTGGAAACGCTTTTTCCTGAGTACGCGCTGGCCGCTGTAGCGGAACACCACCGGAACACCACGGCAGTAGGCGGGGCGGGGCGGGGCGGGGGGCTGAGTGCTGCGCCGTGTTGGGGCGGGGCGGGGCGGGGCGGGGCGGCTGATGTGGGCCACGGGGTTATGTTTTGGTCCAACGGGATGGTGCAGCCGACTGTACGCGCCCCGCCCCGCCCCGCACGCGGCGCGCTTGTTTCAAGCGGCGTGCTATCGGCCGTCGGCAGCCGGGCTGGGACCCTGGCCTGGCTGTGGCTGCCCCCCCCCCCCTCCTCCTTTTGCCCCGTCTTGTTCTCCGCTGAGCTCGAGCAAGGGCTCAAGTGTATCCGATTCCCTGCCCCGCCCCGCCCCGCCCCGCCCCGCCCCGCCCCGCCCCGCCCCGCCCCGCCCCTCTAGGGTGCGGATCAGCGCTGGATCGACAGGCTGTCTCTTCTCGAATCCCTTTTATAGGTCCCCTGCCCCCCCGCCCCACCCGGCCCCCGCCCAATCCTCAAAACTTCTTGCCCCCGCCTGCCTGTCGCGCCGTTTTGCACCCCCGCCCCGCCCCCGGGCCCGCCCGCACCCCTATCCGCGGACACGCCCCCGCTCCGCCACTCCGCGCCACTCCTGGCTAACGTTTGGGGGGTGGTGTACCCCGCTCCGCCCCGCCCCGCCCCGCCCCTGAGAGGTTGCGGTTTGCTGGCCTCTCGATTAGTTTTTTGCCCCCATCTGCGCGTCCCTTGGCGAACCCACCCCGTTTAGCATGCTGCTAACCGTGTAAAAACGACGCCCAGGTCCAGGTTTCTAAGCAGCTTAAAAAAAAAGCAACTAGACGCTGCCGTGTGTTTTGTCCTTATGTTTTATTCCTGGCTGGTTGGCGACTTGGGCGTGGTATTTACCGTGCTAACGGCGCCGCCGCCCTCGCCCGTATCAGGCGCCGCGACGCACTTAGCGGCCTGGGAAGCTGGTAGTTTTCCAATGACTTATCCTGGAAATTCACGGGAACTTTCCCCTGGAAATGTGCAAAACTTTCTGGGAACCTCGCGGGAAACAGATTTACCGTGGACTCGTTGGACCTGGGCGGGCGTCCTCGGCGACCTCTTGGTGGTTCGATGGTGAGGTGCGTGGTGACGTCCCCGCCCCAGCCCTGCCCTGCCCTGCCCTGCCCTGCCCTGCCCTGCCCTGCCCTGCCCTGCCCTGCCCTGCCGGGGCCCCAGCACGTGGTGACCTTGAGCCCAGGCCGGGGGCGTAGCGCAGCGCAGCGTAACTCCATACATATTCCCTTTGCATCACTGGCCGTGGTCGCGTTGGAGAGAGGGAGAGGGAGAGCAAGAGCGGGAGAGGAAGACAGAGAGAGCGAGAGTGTAGAGCAAGAACGGGGCTCCTGCCACCGTCGGCGCCGTCGCCGTCGACTTGACAGCACGCCTGGGACGGGGAGAGAGAGAGAGAGAGAAAGAGAGACAGAGAGAGAGAGAGACAGAGAGAGAGAGAGAGAGAGAGAGAGAGAGAGAGAGAGAGAGAAATAGACAGAGAGAGAGAGAGAGGAATGGAGCTACGGGATCACACATCGTAATCAACATGCGCACCGCCACCTCCATATAACCTCTCTCGCTCCTTCCCTTCCTCTCGCTCGCCTCCCCCCCCCACTCTCCTCTCTCTCCTCTCTCTCGCTTCTCCCTCTCTCTCGCTCCTCCCTCTCTCTCGCTCGCTCCTCTCCCTCTCTCTCGCTCCTCCCTCTCTCTCGCTTCTCCCTCTCTCCCGCTCCTCTCCCTTTCCCTACCCATGTCCTGCGGTACCCACCCGTCCCGCACAGCCTGGACCATTTGTCTCCTCTCTTCTCCGCTCAACGGTGGGGTAGGGTAGAGCGCACCTCTGCGCTTCCAGCCGCCCCGCCCCGCCCCGCCCCGCCCCGCCCCGCCCGTGGTGTTCTGAGAATGCGCTGCGGGTTGGGGCGGGCCTGGAGCGGAGCAGAGCGCCTTGGATATAGGCAACGCGGGTACGGGCGTGCGGGCGCGCTGCCTACCCTCCAGGCGCTCCGCTCCGCTGCGGCTCCATGCGTCGCGCTCATGTTGCGCTCCCCCGCCCCGCCCCGCCCCGCCCCGCCCCGCCGCACTCCGCTCACAGTTTGGCCCACATTCCACTTGCTCCTCCTACTGTTCCCCCTCCTCCTGCCGCTGCTCGTCCTTCCCCGCTGCTCCGCTGGCGGGGCGGCCGTCCCGGATCTGATTTTAATTGGAACTGTTTTCGCTCGGCTGGGTCGCGCGCAGGGGTGGTGGGGTTTCCGTACGTCGAATGTTTGGACAGGCGCGCGCTGCTCCAACTTCTAAAAAAAATATTTTATTTTTTGTAATTGTCACTGCGCGGTGATGGGACGCAGAACTTGTTGTGTCCAGCGCACCTAAGAGCGCTGCTTCTGTTTTTTTTTTTTTTGTTTTTTTTATAAATCCTTTTTCTTTACTCCTCATATTTTTCTTTGTATCGGATTGTGCCGCAGGGCCCGTTGGTCGGGCCGTGCTTGCCCACTCTGGTGGAAGTCTAGCGCTTCTCCGACCTCCCCTCTCTCCTCCCCCTCCCTCTCCCCCTCCTCCTCCCTCCCCTTCCCTCTCCCTCTCCCCTCTCCTCTCTCCTCCTCTACCCCTCCTTCTCCCTCTCCCCCCCCCCTCTCTCCCCTCCCTCTCTCCCCACTGTCTGCACCCTCACGTCTGCTCGCGGGTGGACGCATCGAGTAGAATATTGGGTGCCTAAGGGCAGAGAGAGAGAGAGAGAGGAGGGAGGGGGGGCGTCTAGAAATGAGCCGTCACCCGGTGGTGACGAAGGTCCTCGCCTCGCTCGCTCCCGTCGTCCCCATCCGTCCCTGCATCCCCATAGCGCCGGGTGTGTGGCGGCGCGTATGGAGAGACGTCTGGGGCGATTGGATTTTCGCCGGAATAAATCTGAATGTTTCCGTCTCTCTCTGCTCGCCCGCCGCAGCCCCGCCCCGCCCCGCCCCGCCCCGCCCCGCCCCGCCCCGCCCCGCCCCGCTCCGCCCCGCCCCGCCCCGCCCCGCCCCGCCCCGCCCCGCCCCGCCCTGCGTGTCACGCGCACGCCCTTATTGCTTGCCCCCTCCCCCGGGCCTCTCACAAACGCTATACATCAGCCCCCCCGCAAACTTGTCGGGCGCGGCGGAGCGGAGCCCAGAGGCGTCTGAGCAACGCTGGATCCAAGGCCACCCCGCCCCGCCCCGCCTCGCCCCGCCCCGCCTCCCCCCCCCCCCCCCCGCCCCGCCCCCAGCGCGGTGGCTGTATTTATGATGCCCTGGCCGTGTGATCTCATCTAATTAGGGAGCAGTCTGCGGGCGTGGCGGGGCGGGGCGGGGCGGGGCGGGGCGGGGCGGGGCGGGGCGGGGCGTGGCGGGGCGTGGCGGGGCGTGGGTTCTGCAGCCGCTGCTCTGCCTGTTACGCGCAAGTATCTAATCTCGCTCGAGCCTCCTGGCCCCGCCACGCCACGCCACGCCACGCCCCGCTGCACGGGTTGCTGGTCTGGCCTGCCCCCTCGTCTCTCGTGCTAGCCTCGCGCCAGGCCCCTGCTGCTGAGGTCCGCGGTGGAATCTTATTCGTGCGGGTGTCGCCGGGGCCCGGCCCGGCCCGGCTCTCCTCTCAGACGTGTAGGGGAAGAGGGGGCGATTCCTTTCGAGTGCCGCCGCTACCGCCGCCGCCGCTGCTGCTGCGGGCCGGAAATGAAAGAGAAACCGTGTCGTGAAACTTGTCTCATTTCGAAATCTTTCGGGTGGCGGCGGGGCGGAGCGGAGCGAGAGGGTGAGCGCGGGTTGCCCGCTCCGAGGAGTGGGAAGGGGATGAGGGGAAATCCCCTCGTCTTTGAAGACTTTGGGGGGCGGAGGGATCGGGTGATTGGGAATCAATCGGATAAGGCTCCGGTGTTGCTCGGTTGCGATTTGCGGTCGGCCGGGTCGGCCGGGCCGACTCGACTCGCTGGCGTGCTCGCCCTCCGTTCAGACAGCCGATGTCGGCCCCCTTATCCTGTCCTGTCCTCGCCCCCCCCCCCTCCCTCTTCCCCCTCTTTCCACTCCTCCCTCACCCCAAAGTTTGCCCACAAACGACGTCGTTTAAAGGGCAGTGGCGGGGCGGGGCGCGGCGGGGCGACGAGAGCAGAAGGGTGCGGCGATTTGGTTCGGCGTTTCTCTTGTCTCTCGGGTTCCAGGAGTAAAAGTAAAAAAAAGGAAAGTGATGGGTGCTGTGGGCGATCGTCTCGGTTTTATTATTTATTTTTACCGCCGCGGGCAGCCGGCTTTTACTTTTACTCAACGGACCCGAGGATTAATTCCGCTCTGTGGTTAAATCGGCCTTTGATGAGCCTAGGCTGGGTGCGGCGGGGCAGGGCGGGGCGGGGCGGGGTGGTGTTGGTCGTGGCGGGGCGGGGTGCGCTTTTATGTGGCGAGGGCAGCGGTTACCGCGCGCCCCGCCCCGCCCCGCCCCGCCCCGCCCCGCCCCGCCGCACCCTGGCCTCCGCCGCCGCCGTCTTGTCGACCGGCACCGCCGCCAAGTTTACGGCCTCCGGAACGTCCCCAATAGGTTGTGCAAGACGGTGTCGTTGGAGGAGAGAGTGGGGCAGGGCCGGCCGGAGGTGGGGTGGGGCGGGGCGGGGCGGGCGGCTGAGGTGCGGCGCCAGAGGGAAAGGAATGGAGAAAGAGTGGGCGGGGCGGGTTGGTCCGCTGGCCACCAAGTTGCCGTGGGATGCGTGACCCGGTCCCGGTAGTAGTGTAGTAGTGTCGCACGGCGGGAAATAAAATAAAAAAAGAAATAAAAGTGTCTGACCTGCTTGACCCTTGAGCATTGGCTCTGTAGGGGTTGCCCCCCCCCCTCCCCCCCCCCACGGGTGAGCGTCTTTCTGTGCCGTTGTGTCCTTGTGCTGCTGGAGCCGCCGCCGGGCCTCGCCCGCCCCGCCCCGCCCCGCCCCGCCCCGCCCCGCCCCGCCCCGCCCAGAGCAAACATTTGCAGTCGGGGGAAGCACTGATGAAAGAGGTGGGCTGGGGGAGGCTAGTCGAGGCGGGGCGCGCGGCGCGGTCACATGGTCCTTGGGGCGGCGGGGCGGACCTGGCCCACCCCGCCGCACCCCACCGCACCCCACCGCACCCCGCCGCACCCCGCCGCACCCCACCACGCCCACCCAGTGTCCTTGGCCGTGCGAGGCGCGCAGCCCTGGGGGTGGCCTCGGCCAGCCGCCCCGCCCCGCCCCGCCCCGCCCTAAATGGTACGGAATAACACGGGGGGCGGTGCGTAGATACAGAGTGGCTGGGCAGGGCACCGCGCCCTCTCCTGCGGCGCCCGGGCTTGGGGTAGTTTTGTCCCGGGAGCGCCTGATCTGCAACTCCACGGCCCACGCCACGCTACGCCCCACCTTGTGTGCCCGGCCTGGCCTGGAGCCTGGAGCTGGAGCTGGAGACGGTGGCCGCCGGGCGGGGGGAGGAGGGTTGACTCCAGGCCGGGAGCTGCCACGTGTGCGGTGCGGGTCGCTGGAGCTGGAACACGTGAAGCGCCAATCGCAGTCCCGCCCTCTCTCACTATCTCCCTCGCTCTTTCTCTCGCTCCTTCTCTCTCCCTTTCTCTCGCTCCTTCTCTTCTCTCTCTCCCTCTCCCTCTCCCTCTCCCTCCTCTCCCTCTCCCTCTCCCTCTCCTCCCTCTCCCTCTCTCACACACTCGTGCATGTCAGATGCAGGCGCAACATGGCCTCTCTGTCGCATTAATTTCTCACGCTTGCTGCATTCGTTGGGGGGGTAGGCGGATGGGTGGGGTTTAGGGCGAGGGGGGCGGGAGGCGCGTTATGGGGTGAGTCTGGTTGGTTTGGGTTCCAGTAATGTGAGCATGGTTGGTTACACTGCTGGACGTGTCGCCGCCTCGCCCCCCCTCCCCCCTCCCTCCACCCCGTCGGGAGCGCCCAGTGTGGCGCCCACCCCGGCCCGCCGCGTCCAGGATGCCCCCCTCCCCCTCCCCCCGCTAATCCGTCCCTCCCAGGGACAGGCTCCCGCTGGTTCGCTGCTGGTACGGGGGTGGGGAGCCCCCCGCGCGCGGTGGGCGGAGGGGGCGTGGGGCCCAGGCAGCCCCCCGCCGCGCCCCGCCCCGCCCCGCCCCGCCCCGCCCCGCCCCGCCCCGCGCGGGCCGCTACGCTCGCCGGGCCCAGGCGCACCGGGCTCAGTCTAGGCGCGCCAGCCAGCCAGGGCGGTAGAGGCTTCTCGCCGGGTCCGGCCCCTCTCTAGCTAGTGTAGTGTAGTGCCCCTCTAGCCGCTCTCTCTATCGTCTATCCTAGCTCTTCTCTCTCACTATCATCCTCCCTCCCACTTTCTCTCTCTCTCGCACTTCCCTCACATACACACACACGTACAGCCACTCCGTCCTGCCGCTCACCCTCACGCGCACACGCACGCACGCACTATCTCTCTCTCTCTCCCGCGCGTGCACACACACATACTCACTCACTCAGACGCGCGCACACACACACAAACAAACAGACTCACTCACACACACATACACTCCCCTCACCGTAGTCCCGTGCGATGCCGTGACGTGTCCCGCGCGTGTCGTGTCCGTCCGTCCGTCATGTGCCGGCCATGGACTACCAGTGCGTCATCGTGTACACCATCATCACGATCCTCCCGGACCGCTCCGGGGAGCCGTGGGTGTCGTCGTGGTCCGAGCCCAAGGGCGACGGCCTGCTCCGGGGCTGCTTCGCCTGGATCAAGCGCTGGATCAAGAGGTGCGGGCCGTACGCGTGTCGACGTCGCGCACCTATGTGCACTGGAAACCCAAGTGTACGAATGTCGCACACTTGTAGGTGTGCGCACTGTTAAAACCTTACAGTATTGCTTCGCAATTACAAACAAAATGCTTCGCAATTGCGAAGGACTTGGATGCTTTGTAATACAAAGCATTTTGTTTGTATTGCAAACTTTTGCTTTGTAGCTTGCGAAGCATTTGCTTCAGCAGCTTGCAAGCATTTGCGAAATGTTTGCGGTATTACAAACAAAATGCTTTGTAATACAAAGCATCCAAATGCTTTGCAAGCTTACAAACTATTTTGTTTGTAGGGATTTAACAGTGCGAGGATTCATTCGTACACTTGTAGGTGTGCGAGGATTCATTCGTACACTTGTAGGTGTGCGAGGATTCATTCGTACACTTAGGCCCTCAAACGTGTAAATTTCCTCAGAAAATTCACACGTTTGTGGGGCCAAGTGTACGAATGAGTCCTCGCACACCTACAGGTGCGCGACATTCACACACTTGGGTTTCCAGTGTGGACAGGCGTGTGGACTTCCTCTCCACGGTAAAATAAAAAAAAAGTTTCTTGAATTTTAAGAGTCCGTCTTGGATCTTATAGAGATCGCCAATCGCATCCAAGAAACTTTTTTACCGTGTCGGGTGTACGAAAGTCTTTGAACAGTTGACTGCGCTAGGCGTTCAAAACTTTGAACAGTTGACTGCGCTAGGTCTTCAAGTGTTCGGATGGAAGTCCACACGCGTACCGGTGTGCGGCCACGAGCACATTCTCGTGGACTCCCGGTGTGCTGATGCATGACGGCTGCTTTGTTCGCGTTGTGCGCCGCCTCCGCTTTAGTCCCCGCCGCAGTCCCCGCCGCGCAGGGCCTCGACGCCATCCTTTACTTGACGGCTGTTTGGCCGAGATCCGGGAGGGCTCCAATATAAGCCGCCGGGCCGGAGCTGCGGCGGACGCTGTACCGGGGCCGAGGCCGGTGGCCGGTGCGCCCCGCCCCGCCCCGCCCCGCCCCGGCGCCGGCGCCACCTCCGGCGACGGGCAGCTCAGGCTCCGGCGGAAACCCCTGCCCTTCCCCGGCGCCCCTAGCTTAAACCTATCCTCTCTCTCAACCTCCCTTCCGACTGTCGTGTCGGGGAGGCTGGCTCCTCATCGCGGCTGTCCGGCTGGATAGAAAAGAAACGCACGCTGCTGCGTAGCGTCGCCAGATAGTTTTCTTTTTTAGTCTATCCCCCCCCCCCCCCCGTACTTTTTTACTCTCCCGTTTAGGCCATACACACTGAAAACCCTTGTGGGTAAATGTCGCACACTGAGGTGTGTGAATTTTCTTCCGCCCGTACAAATTCAAAAACTTTCTTAAAAACATGCTTTTTTCTAAAAGAATTTTTTTTCCAAAAAAATTCAAATGTTTTCCTTAAAAAAATGTTTTTGTCTATTTTTTTTTCTTCGAAAACGAAAATTACACCACGGAAAGGGGTACGAATATGGTTGGCACGCCTACAGGTGTGCGCCATTAGCGTGGCGTGCGCCCCGCGGCGGGTTGCGTGGCCCCCCTGCGCGGCGCTGTTCGCTGCCGCTTTGCCTGTTTGCGTTAGTGAATGTTGTCCGTTGGTGGGAGGTAGATGCTTGTCATTGATACGGACGCGCAGAAGCGACCGGCCCGGCCAGAGTGCTTCTGCACGACGATTGTATGATTGCTGGGCCGAAACATGTAGGGGGCGGTGGGGGGTATGCGATCGTTACACATCAATACCGAGGGCGATCATGCGACGGTTTGGGGGGGTAGGAGGGGGGGGGGAGACGTGCTGCCTCGACAACAAAGTGGGAAGTGACGTGCGCACGTGCACGTGTGTGAATGCCGCGAACTCGGAGGTGTGTCAAGTTATACAGTAGACTTTATGAAGGTATGAGACAAGTGTGCTAATGGAAATTCAAACAAGTGTGCGACACTGACACACTTGGGCTCCCAGAACAATCCGATGGGGTGGTCGGGGTCGGGTAGGCTGCGTTGACATGGCGTGGCACCTGTCCAGGGCGCGGTGTTGACGCGCGGGTAGGGCGGAAGGGGGAGGGGTAGCTGTCAAACAAACCACCAGGTTGGCGCTCGGCTCGGCTCGGCTCGGCTCGGCTCGGCTCGGCTCGGCGGCGGGACATGCTCCTGTCCGGAGGGTGCACGGCTGGGCGAGCAGCTCCTCGACAGAAAAAAATGCCATATCCTTCAGGTGCCTTAACTTTACCTTAAGGTGCCTTAACTCTACCTTAAGGTGCCTTAAGTTTACCTCAAGGTACCCTAACTTTACCTTAAGGTACTGTGACTTTACCTTTAGGCACCATAAGATACCTCGACAGGTTGTTCCTATGCATTTTTTCTCTGGAAATTAAAAATATTAAACATTTGAGTCGAGCGCAGCTGAGGCAGTACCCCCCCTCGTGACCCTTCCCGCCGCCCGCAGCAGTTTGAACGTTAGCCGCCGCCTTGGCACGGCTGCTCGTTACGGCCGCCCCTGCCCTCCCCTCCCCCTCCCCTCCCCTTAGATCGCGCCTGGCTCTCTCTACAGGCGGGGCTGCGTGGCGTTCTGGTGTTTGTCCCTTAATGTAAAGTCGATCTGCGCCCCTTATCGCCTGATTGCACGGCGATGTGGGACCGGGCGCGCCCTGGCACACTAACGGGGCACCCCGGGTCCCGCCCCGCCCCGCCCCGTCCCGCCACGCGGCTTTGACAACCTTTCACCCCTTGAGTGTGACGGGTGGGCCGGGGCGGGTTAGCTAGCTGTCACTTGGGCCGCTACTTTTACCCCCCCCCCCTCTATTGCTCTCTCTCTCTCTCTCTCTCTCTCTCGCTCTCTCTCTTGTTGTCTCTCTCGTCTCTCTTGCTGTCTCGCTCTCTTTCTCGCTCTCTCGCTCTCTCGCTCTCTCGCTCTCTCTCTCTCTCTCTCTCTCTCTCTCTCTCTCTCTCTCTCTCTCTCTCTCTCTCTCTCTCTCTCTCTCTCTCTCTCTCTCTCTCTCTCTCTCTCTCTCTCTCTCTTTCTCTCTCGCTCTCTCTCTCTAACCCCCCCCCCCCCGGTGCCCCTCTTCACGCTATCGCGCGCCTTTATTGTCGCTCGTCGTTAAAATTATTGCCTCGCCGTGGCGGCTGGAATTGTGTTGCCGACTCACTGCGGCGGGGCGGGGCGGGGTGGGCCAGTCGTCCTGCCCTGCGCGCCCCGCTCATCCCTATCTGGCCCGGAGCCGTTCGGAGCCGCCCGGAGGCTTGATTGGCTCCGGGGATTGGCCACTCTCTCGGGGCGAGAGGGCAGTGCGGGACAGGGCGCCCACTCCCCGGGCCCGACCCGTCCCACTTGACAATCCCCATGGCCGCGGTCCATGAGTGAGGAGGAGGAGAGAGGGGAGGGAAGTCCACTCCGGGGGAGCGGGGCGACTGGGCTGGCTACCCCACACACTCCTGCACCCCCTGCCCTGGACATGAGTGAGGAGGAGGAGAGAGGGGAGGGAAGTCCACTCCGGGGGAGCGGGGCGACTGGGCTGGCTACCCCACACACTCCTGCACCCCCTGCCCTGGACATGAGTGAGGAGGAGGAGAGAGGGGAGGGAAGTCCACTCCGGGGGAGCGGGGCGACTGGGCTGGCTACCCCACACACTCCTGCACCCCCTGCCCTGGACATGAGTGAGGAGGAGGAGAGAGGGGAGGGAAGTCCACTCCGGGGGAGCGGGGCGACTGGGCTGGCTACCCCACACACTCCTGCACCCCGCGTGCCCTGGACACCCGAGTGTGTGATTTATAGACAGACCGCACACCGGGAGAGGTGTGCACGGCAAATCTATTTCCCGGGACCTCCCTGGAAAGTAGGTAGTTTTCCAGTACTTTTTCCTGGAAATACCCAGGAACTTTCCTGGAAAATTACCTACTTTCCTGGAAACACCCAGGAACTTTCCTGAAAAATTACCTACTTTCCTGGAAAATTACCTACTTTCCTGGAAAATTACCTACTTTCCTGGAAAATTAGCTTCTTTCCTGGAAAATTAGCTTCTTTCCTGGAAAATTACCCTCTTTCCTGGAAAATTACCTACTTTCCTGGGAGTCCCAGGAAACAGATTTACCGTGTTCGGGAATTTACTTGTTCAGGTGTGGGGATGGAGGTTGACACCCGAGCGTTTTTATCCGCAGTGCATGGCCGGGTGGGCGGGTCCCCCCTCGCTGCAGCAGGAGCTCTTCTTTGATTTGGACTCCGGTCTCTTTGTATGCCGCTCTGGCCGGCCGGACACTGCCGCCGCAGTCTCCTCCGTCCTGTCCCCCGGCTCTCCATTTGTCTTCCCTATTGAGGGGGCGGTGGGGACTCTCGCTTTGATCGCCTCTGCGGGGAGGGGACCACTCATCCGGCGGAAAGTCGCTTTGGCGACGGCGACGGCGCGCGCGCGCTCGGGGAAGGAAAGAAAGAAGGTTTTTCTTTTTTGGACTTTTTTTTTTTGTGGGTGTGTGTGGTAGAGAGGTTTGCCGCGGAGCAGGCACTCGATCTCCTACCTCACCTCCGCCCCCGGCGCTCTGGGTGCCGTTTATTTGCTGCCGGGGCTGCTACTCCAGGGCGCCTTCTTCTCATGATGGCTCCCGGAGCGGAGCTGAGTGGAGGAGTGGAGGGAGTGCAGTAAGAGAAGAGAATACGGCGTCGCGCTTTAGGGGGCGTGCCCCGCCCCGCCCCGCCCCGCCCCGCCCCGCCCCCACGGCCCAGGCCCGGGGCGGAAAAATGACGTCGCGGAATTTTGTCGATTCGGGTCGACGTGATGGTGGCATGGAGGGTGGCTGCCCCGCCCCACCCGCCCCGCCACGCCCCACCCCGCCCCGCCCTTTATGAATGTTTTGGTCGTAACTCGGTTACGTAATCGAGGGGTGGCTGAGGGGGCGGGGCGGGGGCGGGGCGGGGCGGGGGCGGGGGTGTTGATGAGAACGCGGGGGGCAGTGCGACGGTGGCTGCGGCTCGGGGAGGGGAGGGGGACGAAAAGTGGTTCGGTTTGGTGAGGTTCCGTGGTGCAATGGTGCCCAGCCCAGCCACCCTGCTCTCTCTCTCTCTCTCTCCCTCTTTCTCCGCGGGACGCGGTCCCTGGCGTGGCCGAGGCTGCTGTGCGGCGGGCGGGGCGGGGCTCCTCGCGGAGGGACTTGTTGCGTTTGCGGGTCGATAGTGCGGCAGGCAAGGGAAGTGAGGTTGGCCCCGCCCCGCCCCGCCCGGCCGCCGGTGTGGACGGACCGGGCAGTGTCTGTCTGGCGGGGCGGGGCGGGGCGGCCCGTCCAACCCTTTGCCCTCTGCCCTGCGTGCTGAGGCGTTCTTGTGCCGCGTGGAAACAGCTTTTGTTGCCACGTCCCGCCACGCCCCGCCACGCCCCGCCACGCCCCGCCACGCCCCGCCACGCCCTGAAGGCTGGTGTGGGTCAGGCTGATGAGATTGTTGAACTGGCTGGACACTGCCGGGTCGCAGTGCGTTCCGAGAAAACGACGAAGCAGTTAGGCTTAACACTTCAAGTGTATGTGCGGGCTTTATTTTTATGTCTACAGTACTCCTTGCTTCTGTCGGAAATTCAACCTTTCTCCCTCGCTGTGCACCGCTTGGCTTGCTTGGCCTGCGCTCGCAGCGGGGCGGGGGCACCATATGGCATGGCGTCGTGGAAATGGGAGTGGCGGGGCGGGGCGGGGCGGGACGGGACGGGGCGGGGCGGGGCGGGGCGGGGCGGCTGACAGTCCGAAGGGAGTGGGCGGGCGCGTCCCTCTAGAGAGCTCGTTAGAGGGAATGTACCCTCCTTGCCAGCGGAAATTCTGTCGACGGGATCTAATATAAGCGGGGAAGAAGGGGGAGGGTCCGCCCCTGCCGGCATACTGCGCAGGGCAGGGCCGGGCTGCTTTTCCCTGTGGGTGGTGGTGCGACAGTAGTCTTGAAATTCCGTTTTAACGAATTTTTTCTCGAGTTTTCTTTCTTTTTTTTTTTTTAAATAAAAATCATTTTTTTGTTGTTGTTGTTTTGGTGGTAGACATGAGTTTATCGTTGTTGTTGCCATGCAGGGCTGCAATTGTTTGCAATGCCCATGGGAGATGAGATGAGGGGGTTGCTTTTCGCAACTGGGAATTGCTCGTTGATTGAAATGGCGATGAGGAGTGGCTGCGTTGAGCCCTGCCCCACGCCCCGCCGCTGTTTGAATGGGGCGCCGCTGGCAGAGCACACAGTGTGATGAATGAGTTTTTGGGGGAGGTCGACCCCCCCCCTCTCTCTCTCTCTCTCTCTCTCTCTCTCTCTCTCTCTCTCTCTCTCTCTCTCTCTCTCTCTCTCTCTCTAGAGCTTTTGTGCTCGAGCCGAGCTGTCGTGCGCGTGCCGGCCGACTGAGCTGAGCGGCTGGTGGGAGAAGTGGGAGGAAAAAGGTAGAATTAGTGCGGCTGAGGTAGTTTCCACAGGAGGGAAGAGTGAGTAGGCTAAGTTTCTTTCTCTCGTGGGGATTTTTTTTTTTTCTGTGTGATTGTCTGGGGGTGCGGCAGAGTGAGTAGGCTAAGTTTCTTTCTCTCGCGGGTTTTTTTTCTTTTTCTTTTTCTATTTTTTTGGCTGTGTGATTGTCTGGGGTTGCGGTACGCGCGTTGTCGGTTCGCGTTAGTGAGGTAGCGGCACGTTAGGGCCCTTGGCGGGGCGGGGCGGGGCGGGGCGGGGCGGTTGATTGCCGCAGCAAATTTATGCATTGTTTCCACCCCGTACTCTTGGTCCACAAGAGGAGGTAGAGGAGGAGGAGTTGGGGTAGGGGGGACGGGACGGGGTAAGGTGGGGCGGGGCGGGGTGGGGTCACTGGCCTCGAGCTGTACTGTACCACCATACCTCTATTAGCCGATCCTCCGGGAATGTGAATTGCGTGTACGGTCGGTAGTGTTGAATTTGCCGTCGCCTTGCGTACGGGACGGGCGGGGTAGGGCGGCGTGGGGTAGTGAGTGGGGTAGTGGTTTTCCTCCCCGCAGCGAGGCTCGCTACTCACTCACGTGTCTCGCCATATGGAGTGGGCGAGGATGGGGATGGGATGGGGTCGGCTCTGATGGGGCCCTTCCTCCCCTCACTTAGTCTCAGGTGCCGATGGAGAGGCCGTGACGTGACGACCCTCTGGGGGCGCCCCGCCCCGCCCCGCCCCGCCCCGCCCCGCCCCGCCCCGCCCCGCCCCGCCCCGCCCCGCCCCGCCCCCCGGGGGGTGATGTAGCGTGCTGGTAGAGCAGTCACGTCCCCGTCGAGGGTCACGCCGAGTCGGGCCGCACCGTTCCTTTTCCACGGCACGCCATCGACCACGCGGTCCGTCTGCACTCGCCCTGCCCCGCCCCGCCCCACCCCGCCCCGCCCCGCCCCGCCCCGCCCCGCCCCGCCCCGCCGCACCATCGGCACGAATCAAAGCAGGGTGGGGTGGCGGCGGCGGGGCGTGCAAGGCCGGCCGCGGGGCGGGTGGTGGCGGTGGCCATGGTCGTCGCGCGCGCAAACACTTGAAGCAGGTCCGCCCGAACCCTCTGCGCCCCGCCCCGCCCCGCCCCGCCCCGCCCCGCCGCCACAGCCTGGGCGGCTGCGCGGGTGATGGATATTGCGAGGCCTGGAGCGCGCGGGGCGGGGTGGGGCGCGGTGGGGTACTCGGCGTATACGTACCTGATGGCGGGGTGGGCCCCGAGGGCGTCCAAGGTCTGGCGGCGCCAGTAGTGGCGCCGCCGCCGTCGCGTCGCGCCGCGCCCCGCCCCGCCCCCGCCCCCGCCCCCGGGCCATGTGTGCGCGTCTGTCCCGCCGTTTGCCCGCGCTGCCGAATGTTGTGTTACAGCGGTGCCGTGTTGTGTTTCAGGGCGGTAGCGGCGTACCTGCGGGCGCTCAACCTCAGCCCCAACAATGCCGTCGTCCACGGGAACCTGGCCTGCGTCTACTATGAGCAAGGGTGAGTACTACTGAACCTGGCCGTGAGGCCGTTAAAAAAAAAAGTAAGTGGGGAAAAAAGTAGCACTGTGGTGGAATGGGAAAGGGGGGGGGGGGCTCGAGTTGCGTTTAACGAGAATGTATGGTGATTGTGCGGCGCGGCGCGGCGCGGCCCCTGGAGCGGTGGGGCCTCAGGGTGCCGTGGAGCCTCGCAGGCGGGGAGCGCCGTGGAGGTAGGCCGCGGCGTGCCACGCGGGTGGAGCGTGCTGCCTACCTCCCGGCGCTCCCGCCGCCTCGCCTAGCAGCCGTCCAGCCACTGAAAATGAAGGAATCCTAATTCTCGCTCCTATACGGGCGAGAGAATTTGAGAGTAATTTTAATACTCTCTGGAGAGTGAGAATTTTTTTCCTCGCTGTATTTGAGAAAGAATTTTGTGATCTCGCCCGAATAAAGTGAGGATTCTTGCTTAAATAAAGTGATGCTTAGAAATCCTGACTAACATGGAGCGAGGCTAAAAAATATCACGCTCAAAGAGAGTGAGGTTTAAGATTCTCACTCTAAATAAGCAAGGAAAAGTGTCCTCTCCCTTTTCGGGTGAGACTCTGGATTCTAGGGTTTGCAGTGAGCCCCAGCTCTCCTCTCAGCTGCTGCAGGGCGGGCCGCTAATTTTGAAACCCTCCTGGATTTCGGTGTTAATCCCACGGCGGTTTTATATCGGGGGAAGGCCTGCCTGCCTGGTGTTTTAACTTGGGGTTTTGGTCTCTCAGGCTCATCGACCTGGCCATTGACACCTACCGGCGGGCCATCGAGCTGCAGCCCAACTTCCCCGACGCGTACTGCAACCTGGCCAACGCCCTCAAGGAGAAGGGTCGCGTGGGCGAGGCGGAGGAGTGCTACAACACGGCGCTGCGCCTCAGCCCCACGCACGCCGACTCGCTCAACAACCTGGCCAACATCAAGCGCGAGCAGGGCTACATCGAGGAGGCGACCCGCCTCTACCTCAAGGCCCTCGAGGTGTTCCCCGAGTTCGCGGCCGCCCACTCCAACCTGGCGTCGGTCCTGCAGCAGCAGGGCAAGCTCAACGAGGCCCTGATGCACTACAAGGAGGCCATCCGCATCCAGCCCACGTTCGCGGACGCGTACAGCAACATGGGGAACACGCTGAAGGAGATGCAGGACATCCAGGGCGCCTTGCAGTGCTACACGCGCGCCATCCAGATCAACCCCGCTTTTGCGGACGCTCACAGCAACCTTGCTTCCATTCACAAGGTATTATTCTTGGGACATTTTTAATGCATTTCTGAAATGCAGTTTTGAAAATCTCACCTAATGCAATTTTTTTTAAATTCCTACTAATTTATATTCTGTTTATTCTTTACAGGACTCAGGAAATATTCCAGAAGCTATCCAGTCGTACCGCACTGCATTGAAACTGAAGCCTGACTTCCCTGATGCGTATTGCAACCTGGCGCATTGCCTGCAAATTGTCTGTGACTGGACTGACTATGAGGCTCGAATGAAGAAGCTGGTTAGCATTGTGGCGGAGCAGCTGGAGAAGAACCGCCTGCCGTCAGTCCACCCTCATCACTCCATGCTGTACCCTCTGAGCCATGACTTCCGCAAGGCTATTGCAGCTCGTCATGCCAACCTCTGCCTTGAAAAAGTGAGTGATGCATTTAATTTTTTTCCCCTACTATATTCTAGTGTTACATGTTTCTTACTTATCCTTTTTGCCTTTTAGATTCACGTCTTGCACAAACCTCCTTACAAGTACCCAAAGGAGCTGAATGGACGACTACGCATTGGATATGTGTCATCTGACTTTGGCAACCACCCCACCTCGCATCTGATGCAGTCCATTCCTGGCATGCATGACAGGTCACATGTTGAAGTTTTCTGCTATGCCATTAGCCCAGATGATGGCACCACATTCCGTGCCAAGATTGCTCGGGAAGCTGAGCATTTCATTGACCTGTCTCAAATCCCTTGCAATGGGAAGGCTGCTGATCGTATTCATGCTGATGGCATCCACATTCTGGTAAACATGAATGGATACACTAAGGGTGCAAGGAATGAAATCTTTGCTCTGCGGCCTGCCCCAGTCCAAGTTATGTGGCTAGGCTACCCAGGCACCTCAGGTGCTTCATTCATGGATTATCTGATTACTGATGAAGTAACTTGCCCAGTGGAACTTGCAAGTCAGTACTCAGAGAAATTGGCATTCATGCCCCATACTTACTTTGTGGGAGACCACAAGCAAATGTTCCCTCACCTTAAGGAGCGCCTTATTCTTTCTGACAAGGTTTGTTTTGGCCTTCACGGGAATCAAATATATTTTCAAGTTGTGTTTCATCTTTTTAATCAAATTGCCTTAAATCTGCAGGGACCAAAGAAAGAAGTACCAGATAATGTAGCTGTAATTAATGCTACTGACCTCTCTCCTATTATGGAATCAACAAATGTTAATGAAATCCGTGAAGTGATTCGCTCAGAGCAAGGAAAATCTCGAGAGATCTCATTCAAAGTTGCAGAATTGCCTACCACAACTCCTATTGAGGTATGATTTATGAAAGGCACTATCACATTATTATTGTCTTGTCATACATAGTTTTTTTATTTTTTTTCTTGTGTAACATTTGTATCTTTTGTATAGACTATGATCGCATCTGGTCAGCATCAGACTTCAGTAAATGGTGTTGTTCTCCAGAACGGTTTAGCAACACCTCAAGCCAACAATCGGGCAGCAACAGGAGAGGAAGTGCCTCAGAGCATTGTCATAACCACCCGCCAGCAATATGGTCTACCTGATGATGCAATTGTATACTGCAACTTTAACCAGTTGTACAAAATTGATCCTTCCACTTTGCAAATGTGGGTCCATGTAAGTATATTTCCAGACCGGTGTAGTACCTATGATCTGCTAACATTTTACTTAAAAAATTAGTATTAATCTCCCTGTCTTTTTTCTTTTCCATTTGCAGATTTTAAAGAATGTGCCAAATGCAGTGCTGTGGCTTTTACGGTTCCCTGCTGTTGGAGAATCAAACCTGCAAGCTACCGCCCAAAGCTTGGGTCTTGGCCCCAACCGCATCTTATTCAGCAATGTAGCAGCCAAGGAAGAGCATGTCAGACGAGGGCAGCTAGCTGATGTTTGCCTTGATACTCCTCTCTGCAATGGACACACAACCAGTATGGATGTTCTGTGGACTGGCACACCAGTTGTGACACTGCCAGGTATGATATCAGATTTTAAAATATTTTTCAGCTTATGTATTTACAGTTAAACAAGTGCAGTCTGGAGTTTGTAAATCGAAACTAATAATCATGTGTGTAATGTACAGGAGAAACATTGGCATCAAGAGTCGCTGCATCTCAGTTGGCAACTTTGGGTGTGCCCGAGCTGATTGCCCGCACAAGACAAGAGTATCAAGATATTGCTATCCGACTGGGCACTGATCGTGAATAGTAAGTATTTTGACAGTTTTCTCCCAGGGGCTTAGCAAATATCATAACAAAAATTATTAATAACATATTTTTCTTTCTAGTTTGAAAGCTATCCGAGCTCAAGTGTGGACGGCAAGGACAGATAGTCCTCTATTTGATTGTAAGAAGTATGCTGAGGGAATGGAAATGCTTTATGAACGAATGTGGGAACGGCATGCACGTGGCGAAAAGGCCGATCATGTCCACGCCATCAAGAAACAAATTTGCTGAATTGTTTCTGTACTGTGCTTCAGATCCAGTCTTTTCTGTTCTATCTAAACTTTTTCAAATGAAAATGTTCTTTTTATTACTGATAATCTGAGCAGTATGCTTTGTGCTGGTTCTTAGAGTTTTGTAATTGTATATAGTTGTTAATTGTTCATGGTTCCATTTTTCCTTAGTTTTCAGTGAGTAGGAGGCAAAACATTTCTCCTTGTCTTTTTAGTTTTTATTGACATTTGAAAGAGTTTAGGTTATTGTTACTTTCACTTTTATTCCTCTGTGATGCACATTTCATAATCTATCCATTGGTGAAGCTTAAGACTGCATTAGGAATTCTTTATTCCACTGTTTGTTTTTTTTTTCTTCTTTTTTTCTTTCTTTGTTAATGTAAATAAACCAGCAACAATTCATTTTGCTGCAAGTCAGAATATTTCATTTGATTCAACCTTGAGGGTCATATTATTGACAATGTATATGACCTTACTGGTAGCTGTTATGTTGTGCTTTTTTTTTATATTAAAAAAAAATTAAGTAGCTTGGTTGTCTCTTCAGAAGCTTGAATTGTTGAAGTATCCCTAAAGAGGACCAGCAGCAAATGGATAGACCTGGAAAGAAGAGTGCTAACTTGATCATCATTCAGAGCCAAGTTTAAAATTCAGGCTGCTATTGTTCAAGTCTGAAATCATAATTTTAATTAATATTTTTTGACTATGTTTCAAAATACATATTGCAAGTTGTAACATTGTGTACAGACAAATGTTTATGTATGCAGAAGCATACATTACAGAATCAATGAGTGACAAATTGTATTTATTAATGTTCTTGATTGAATTGTCTACCTTTCTTACAAGTTGGCTAGTATTACTTGAAAATTTTGTGTGATATATTATTCTGTATAAAGTATAATTTTTGTTTGATACTATGTCAATTTGTTTGTCTATTGTGATTTTTTTTCATGTCACATTGAATTCTAAAAAGTGGTACAAAGCACTTTACTTTGCAGTTATGCATGTGCGAATATTGAAGCTCATTTGAAAGTCCCTCAATTCCTTTCTTGTAATTATTTGTCCCAGTTAAGTTCTGCTTATGAATTTTGTCCTACGTGAATTTATGAATGTGAATGTCTGCGTGAGTGAAAGAGAGAGTGCATATGTGTCGATTCGAGCTGTATTCGCACATGTTAGATTGCTGTGATTACATTATTTATTGGCAGAGGTAGCATTGCCCTGCCTTCTTTGTGGAGGTAGCATGGAGTCAAGCTTATCCCACACTGTTTTAGTGTATATAGTTAATGAAAGAAAATAAAATCTTTCCAGTAATACTTGGCTCTATTTCATTTCATAAGCATCACATATCAAGAACTAGAAAAGTTCTCAAGGGAGAGTGAGGAAAACAACTCTCAAGTTTAAGTACTCCTCAACATCCAGGTCGGACAGCGCTTTTTTGGAATCTGGGGAAATCGCCCTAGAGGATCGGGCTGGAGCCATGCGATCAAGAGGATCGTCTGTTGAGACTGTCACTGAACAAGTATGGATTTATCTGAATTTTTCCTTGAATTTGTGACGTAAGTTTTGATTTTATTATGACGTAAGTTTTGATTTTATTAAAAACAATTTACCCGTTTAAACAAGGTCGGACAGCGCTTTTTCGGAATCTGGGGAAATCGCCATAGGTCGGACAGAGATAGGTCGAAGAATTTACATAAACCCCTGCAGGCAATCTCAAGGAGTCAAGTCAAGTCTGGCCATCGCTACTCTCGCTAGGAAGGCAGAGTGGTGTAGCTCCGTCGTCGATGCGCCGCGCCAGGCCGCTAGCACGGAGTAGCGCCGCCGCGTCGCGCCGCGTCTAGGACACTCCTATGCAGGGAGGGAATTCCTCGCGGAGTGGCCGCGGCCTAACCGTCTCTACCCCGCGCCACGCCGCGCCCCGCACCGTGCTCGCCCGCCTACGTCGAGAGGTGGCAGCACCGGGCAAGTCTAGCTCATGTTCCGTTCCGCCATGACGGAAATAAACCGCTGAAAAAAGATCATTTAGCGAAAACTGTGTCAAGTGAACGTTAGACCACGAAGCCGCACAAGTGGAGAGAAGAGGGGGGGGGAGGGGGAGACCCTTTGGCTTGCAGTGTTACGGCCGCCAACTGGGGGGACTGCGCTGCGGCGGGGGAGGCTAGACTGGAATTATATGACTTTGTGCCACTTGCGGGGGACCCCTGGGCAGGGCAGGGCAGGGCAGCAGTATGTGCGTCGAGCTAAGGATCCTCAAGGCCGCTTCGCCCGCTCCCTCGGTCCAGCGCGCGGCCGCGGCACGGGCACGGGCACGATGACGTGTTGTGCAAGGAAATGGGGCGATTACCCCGAAATCCCAGAAAGTGTTGTCCGACCTTGTTTACACGGGTAAATTGGAGAAGGAATACGTAACATAGAGGATCAGGCCGAAAAATTGTACGTCCCAGCAGACGATCCTCTTGATTCTTGTGATGGATCGAGAGGCCCCCGCCCCGCCCCCCGTCCTGACCCGACCAGGCTCAGTAACAGCTTTCAGATCTGCAAAATTCGTCAAAAATTATACTATTATAATAATTCACGGGAAGGTCTCTTTTTCGTCACGTTAGCTGCTTTCATTGCCAAAATGGCAGGAAGCGCATCCGCTCAAATCCGAAATTTTTATTGCATCAGTAACGAGTGTGGTTAGGTTGGTTTGAAGTTGGCAGCGCTGCAGGGGCATGCCCAAACTGCAGTTTGAAATGAAAAACGTTCAGTGTCGCCTTGTCTCGTTCGGTACGGCGTTTTTAATCGGTTTTAATCGCGGTTTGAACAAAACTTTTAGCATCTGTGCAAAGTATCGGCGTGAACATAAGATATTCAAGTAGTTTCATATTAGACTATTCTTCGGCAAAAGTCATAAATCGGGACTGTGTTTGATGTCAAGATCGCAAGTAAGATGGCCCACGTCATACCGCTGGTAACCTATCAGCTGCCATTTTGTGGATAACGTTGACCGGATGAACGTCTCCGGGGGCTCTGCTGGTAAGTGTTTCAGCTCGACGGTCTTGTTCAATGTTAGTCATCCTAGGCAAACATCGCAGTTATTGCGGCTGTCACTATATCCTAGGTGGGACAGGGACAGGGGTCTAGTCTAGGAGCGCCTCGCCTAGGCTAGACTCGAGCCGCCGCGGTACAGGGCCGCGTGTGGACAGGTTGGGCGAACTTATTTTGAGACCCTCCCTTCCGGACGGAACGGAGCCTTTCCTTCCCAACCCGCCGCGCCCTGTGCGAACGCCAACGGACTCCACGGAAATCCAAGAACAGCCGCTGGCGTTTGCAGTCCCAGGCACAGGCCGGCAGGCCAGAGTCACCCGAGGTGACCGTCGCCCCTCCTAGCCTGGGCCCCCGCGCCCCGCCCCGCCCCGCCCCGCCCCGCCCCACCCCGCCCCACCCCGCCCCACCCCGCTCCGCCCCCCAGGCAGGGCAGAACGGCGCTCTACTCGCGGGAGAGGCAGAGGGATCCTCTCCTCCTGTGTGATCGACCCGGCCCGGCCCCAGGCCAGGCTCTCCCCTCTCCCCCACCGCCCCTGCTCCCCCCTCTCTCTTTCTCTCTATCTCTCCCTCTCTCCATCTCTCCCTCTCTATCCTTGCAACCCCTGTTTCGCACGCGTCCCCGGCGAGGGCCTCGAGAAGGGAGCGCCCGGAGGCCGAGGCCGTCATTGTCCGCCTGTCCCGACTGTATTTTCGCGCGCAGCCCTGCCTCCTGCCTCTGCCTCTGCCTGCTCTGCTGGGTTCTGCTCCGCTCCGCTCCCCTCTTCCCTCTCGTTATCACACCAGGCCCCGGCCGCGCCGCGGCGCTGTCAGCCAGCTGCGGTGTCCGAGTGGTTAAGGAGATGGACTTGAAATCCATTGGGCATTGCCCGCGCAGGTTCGAATCCTGTCCGCAGCGCTTCCTTTTTTGCTCGGCGGCGGGCACTGACGGGACGGGGTGAAGCCCTACCCTTACAGGCCGGGCTGGGCGGGGCGGGGCGGGGCGGGGCGGGGCGGCAGTGCCGGCACCGGAAGGCAGATAAAGTACAGAATAATGGGAGAAAGGGGTTGGTGGCGGCGGTGGCTGGAGTCCAGCTAGCAGGCCAGTGCCGGTGGGCTGCAGGCATTCCATTACCGGAGCTGGAGCTGGAGCCTCTCAGCCTCTGCGCGCGGCGCGCACCTCCCGGGTGGGAAAGAGAGCGGGAGGGAGAGGCGGAGGACAGGTGGCGCAATAGAGAGAGAGAGGGAGGGACTGTTAAGGGGGTGAGGAGGGGAGGAGGAGGGGGGCGGTAAGGGGAGGAACAAAGACGGTGGGAGAATGGAAAGGAACAGGGGTTGGAGTGGAAGCCGGGAGGGAGAGAGGAGGGGTGCGGTGCGGTGGGGTGCGGCGGGCGGCGGGCGGGGCGGGGCGGGGCGGGTAACGAGGGGGTGTGCGTGTGGCAAGGACGGAGAGATCCACGTGCAGCGGAGCCGGCCCGGGCAGGGGTCGACGACCTCTCGTCCCTCGCGCAGGGGCCGGGCCTGCTCTCAGAGAGAGAGAGAGAGAGAGAGAGAGGGGGGAGAGGGAGAGTGAGAGAGAGGGAATGAGCGCTTCAGCGCACCCTGCCTGCCCCGGCCTGGGCTCACAGTGGCCGGGCTCTGCTCTGCTCTGCTCGGCTCGGCTCTGCTCAGTTCGGTCCATGAGGAACCTCACCTAGTTGAGGGCAGTGCAGTGGCCCCGCTCACGCTGCTGCCCTACAAGCAGTGCTGACGGCGGTATGGCGGGTCCCTCTACCGCATCGTACACCGCACACGCTCACCCGACCGTGCGAGAGCCCTCGCCCTGAAAACGTTTTAATTTTTATTTTGCTCCCCCTCCAGACCTCTCGTTCACCTCTGCACCCTGTTTCTGCCATTTCCCTCTGGATACACGCCATAAGGCGCCATAAGGCCAGGCGGACCGGCGTACGCAACGTACCGCTCGCGTCCCGCCCCGTCCCGCCCCGTCCCGCCCTGCACGTGTCTGCATAATATGTACTCCAGGGGCGAGCCGGGCCGGGCCGGGCCGGGCCGCGGCAGTTGGCTGCACCGCCCGCCCCGCCCCGCCCCGCCCCGCCACGCTATGCAAAGCCACGCGAAACAACCAGGCATCGTGTGTGTGTGTGTGTGTGTGCGTGTGTGTGTTTGTACCCTAGCCTTTCGCTTACCGTTTCTCTCTGTCTCTCCCTCTCTCTCCCTCCTCTCCCCCGGCCCTTCCCCTCACTTGTACACCCTTTCGTTTCTCCTTCGCATTCGCGGTGCGTGCGCAGTGCACACCAGGTGCCTTGATAAGGCCTCCGCCCGCCCCGCCCCGCCCCGCCCCGCCCCGCCCCGCCCGTGTACAGTCGGTGACGCCTAACTCCTGTGCGGCTGTGTAGCCGACTGATTCAGAACATCGCTCCCATGCTTCTGTCCTTGTCGCACTCACGAAGGTGCACCCCCTTGGGGTGGAGCTGCTCCATGAGTGCGACAAGGAAAGATGCATGGAACCGATCTTCTGAATCAGTCGGCAGGGCTGTGCTAGGTAGCCGGGGGCTCCACCGCGCGCGCTATTCTAGGGAGATCCTGAGGCCGCGCAACGCCGACCCTCGGGGGGCCCCGTCGGGTCGCGAGCGGAGGGGGCGTGGGTACGACGGGGTGTGGAGGGGGTCTCCGGGCCGCGGAGTGGGGGTGGGGAGGGGGGGCGGCTGGCAGCCTATTGGCTGCTGCTCCTAGAGCCTAGAGCCCCACGTGTGCTCGACCCACTGACCTAAAAACGGAGGCCGAAGCGGCCGCTGCGGCATGGCAGCTGCAAACAGCCAGCAGCAGCTAGCTGCTAGCCTGACCCGGGCCAGCTGCAGCGGCAGCTGCGGCAGCTGAGCCGCGCCGCGCCGCGCCACCGCCGCGATGTGCAACGCTGAGGGACCTGGCACAGGCCTGGCACCAGCCAGCGCCGTGCCGTGCGCCCGCTGCAGCTGCGACATCTTCTATTTTCAATTCTAGCCGGTGCAAGTATGGGGGGCTGTGCGCCGCGCTGTGAGCTTGGCGGGGCGGGGCGGGGCGGGCGGGGCGCGGCGGGGCGGGGCCTTTTAATTATGAGAGAAGGGCGGAGTGTGTGAGACAGCGACTGGCGTCTCCGGTCGCGACTAGCACGGTATTTTTACGAAAACGCTGCGATTGGGAACTTTTCCTCATCAGGACGGACACACACACACACACACACACACACACACACACACACACACACGTACTTCCCCAGCAGCGCGCGGGGAGTACAGGCTCAGAATCCCACTGCACCCTCCTTTTTAGCCGCAGCGCCTGCGTTTGAAAGAAAGTCCGACACAAGTTTTCCCTCCCTGCCGCACTGAGCGGCTGGGGGATTTCCCGTCGACCACACGGTCACGGTTTTGTGCTCCGAGCTCCCGCAAAGTCCGCGGCAACACTGTACAACCGCATGCGATGGGCGCAGGCTCCTAGAAACCCAAGGTGGCCTGGGCGGCTTGCTGTGTGCTGGCCGACAAGGTTGAGGCCGTGCTCGCGCCCACCTCGCCCCGGCCCCGGCCCCGGCCCAGCACTTTGACGAACCTCTTTTCTCGGTACGGCCGGGCCGGGGCCGGGGCAGCTCGCCGTCGCAGTCGCACATCGCCGCAGCCGTGCAGTGCCTAGCCTCGTAGAGGTTACATAATCTCGACAGCACGGCTCGACTCGACTCGACCGTGCGCCGCCACTCTGCTATGGTCGTCCCACCGAGAGAATAGACTATCTAGGTATCTCCCTCGCACTCATAACGCGTATTCTTTTCACTCGTTTTGTGTACTAAACTCTCGGCAGTTCCACCATATGAATGACGGCACGGCACGGCACGGCACGGCACGGCACGGCACGGTCGGTCCCTAACCTCAAACCCAAAACACAACCTGAGCAGTCGTGGCCCGGGCCGGGCCGGGCCGGCCGAGTCGCGTTGGCAGCCAGGCGATGGGCAGGGACCGGGACCGGGACCGGGACCGTGCCGCCGCGGATGCCTTTTCTTTTCATTGCCGTTTTATTTATTTACACTTACTTTTCGTCACGGCACAGACGACGTGTAACATATATACATGAATAGGAAAGGAAATGAATGGGACATGTGTGTGCGTGTGCGTGTAAGTGTGAGTGTGTGAGTGAGTGTGAGTGAGTGTGTGTTCGAAGTGGGTTGCGCGGAGCGAGGCGCCGCCGCGCCGGGTCACGTCTCGTCTCGGCGGCGGCGTGGGTGTGAGGCGCGAGGCTTGGTATGATCCGCCCCCCTTGTGTGTTTGTGTGTGCGTGTGCGTGTGTTTGTTTGTGTGTGAGAGAGAGAGTGAGACGGAACGACAAGATAGTCTGGCTAGTGTGCAGCGGCGTGATAGAGGAGTGGACAGCACGGAGCGCGGGGCGGGGCCGAGCAGAGGAGTCACTCATGGCCGTACCGTGCAAACAATACATGCAACGAAAGGTAAAGACATTCTCAGATTATTTTTTTCGACCTCCGGGATTTGACGTTGGGGGATCCATGTGCCCTAGGAATCGTGTATACCCTCCCCGGGGGGTACATCATCCCCAGGTAGGGTGTACAGCCGAGGGTAGGGGGCGGGGTACAAACCACTCTGTTACACGTGTAACACGTGTACACGTCATGTGACGATAAATATTGCTCCGAATATTTCGTCACGAGAGCTGTGATGAAACAGTTGTCACTTGACATGAATCTTTCGTCACGTGACATGCAAAATTCGTCACACTGTGATGAACCATTTGTCATCTAACATTGATCTCACCCCTTGAGACGATAACCTTTCAAAAGTAAAATCTAGCACTGACTGTGTCGTAATGTGACGACCTGAAATTTGCCAGTGTGACGGCTCTCTAGGCTCGCCTTGCACTTGTAGAGCGCTATGCGCTGCAGGGGGGCACGGCCGCCGCGTGGGGCTTTATGGCCACGGGCCGGACGCCTCCGAGGCGCATCAAAGCCCCCGCCCCCTCCCCCGTCACGCGTGACAGCAACATCATTGCGCGATTGCGCTGCTCCCGAAAACAGAGCAGAGGGGCGTGAAACATTTGTGGGCGCTGGCGTGGCACCGGGTGGCTCCTCGCCACTCCTCGCCATACCACGGCTTCAGCCGGGGGCGGACCGGGGGCGGGCCGGGGGCGGGCCGGGGGCGCGGGGCGCACTGCAGCGGATCAATACGAGGACAGGGTGGCCACGAAGCGAGTCGAGCCGAGGGCGCAAGCGGGCGGGGCGGCGCGGGGCGGGGCGGGGCGGCGCGGCAAGTGGAGGAGGGGGTGGGGCGAGCAGGCGAGGGTGGTGGAGCACGGCTGCCACCTGCTCGAAATTAAAACCAGACTCGTCTGCGCGCGCTTAAATACTTTGGCCCTGCCCGCCCTGCCCGGCTCGGGCCGGTGCAGCCCTCAGCCCTCGCAACCCTTGTAAACACAGTAACTTGATTACCCCCCGCCCCTCCGCGCCCGTCCGCGCCGGCGGCGGAGCGCACCGCACCTCACTGCACCGCGCTGCAGTTGTGCGACTTCCTCGAGAACCCGGGTTTTAGTTTAGTGAGCGCCCCCCGCCCCGCCCCCGCCCCGCCCCGCCCCTCCGCGCCGGCGGCGGAGCGCACCGCACCTCACTGCACCGCGCTGCAGTTGTGCGACTTCCTCGAGAACCCGGGTTTTAGTTTAGTGAGCGCCCCGCCCCGCCCCGCCCCTCCGCGCCGGCGGCGGAGCGCACCGCACCTCACTGCACCGCGCTGCAGTTGTGCGACTTCCTCGAGAACCGGGTTTTAGTTTATAGTGAGCGCCCCGCCCCGCCCCGCCCCGCCCCGCCCCGGGCCCGGGAGCCTGGCAGAGGCGAGTCGCTGGTGTTTCACGGCCCCCCTAGCACCCCTTCCCACAGTCCCGCTCCCGCCTCTGGTTGGGGAGCGCCACGACCGAGTGTCGCGCCCCATTCAGTGGAGGAATAAGAAAAAAAACTTCCGGGATTAATTAAGTATTACGACTTTTCCAAAGGCGTAGTCTGCTCGGAGAGCTGGTCGTGCTCGGGCGTGCTCAAAGCAGCGACGTTTTATTTAGGTGGATCATGTTCTCATCTCATCAAAAATTGAAAGAGCGGGACGCGACGGGGTGAGGTGGGGCGGGGCTGGGCGGGGTGGGGCGGGGCGGGGCGGGGCGGGGCGGGGCGTGGTGGCTGGCGGGGTAGCAGAGGCGCGGGGCGGGGGTGGCGCCGACATGGGGGTGGCGGGGGCTCGCAGGCTCCGTCAGAAGGGTCCGACTCTTCCTCCCCCCGCTCTCCCTCGTTCTCTCTGTCTCTCTCTCTCTCCCTCCCCTCTCTCTCTCTCTCTCCCTCTCTCTCTCTCGCTCGCTCTCTCTCTCTCTCTCTCTTTCTCTCTCTCTCTCTCTCTCTCTCTCTCTCTCTCTCTCTCTCTCTCGCTCGCTCTCTCTCTGGCTCCGTCTGTCTCTCTCTTCTTCCCTTTCGCTCTCCCCCTCGCCGGGCCTGCTGCGCGTCGCTGCTCGATCAATACTGACACAAATATCCCTGCGCCATGCCCCGCCCCGCCCCGCCCCGCGCGTGTAATTTAGAATACGGCCAAAAATCAAAATATGCCCCTTGTACGCGGTGGTATAGCCTGGATCTAGGAATAAGGTAGGGTCCACAATTTTCGCTTGCTGCTGTTATGGGGTTGTTTTGTCGATGAACCTACTCTGCCGCAGCCCCCGGGACCCCGCCTGCAGGGCACAGGGGCGTTAACGCTGGCCTCGGCTCCGCCCCCGCCACCCCCACTCCCGCCCCCGCCCCCGCCCCCGCCCCGCCCCCGCCGGGCTGCCGAGCGAGAAAACCAGTCCCGCTCTCTTTAATTTTTGAGCAGCAGGCCACAGCAGGCCTGGCGTCTGGGAATGAGCTGCTGGTCCACTCCCACTCCGTCCTCATGCTGGCCACTCTCCGCGCAGCGCCGGCGCCGGCCGCATGAAAGCTTCATCCACAAGCGGATGGGATAGCATGGGGCCCGAGGGGGTACGCACTGGCGTAATAGTCGGCTCACTCTGTCCGTAATAGCACACGTAATAGTATGCGTAATAGTGGCGTAATAGCCGAAATCCTCCGAAATTTACCTATTTTTGGGTTCTTTTGGGCTGTTTTTAGCTGAATCCCGATATTTTTGAGGCGTAATAGAGCGTAATAGACGTAATAGTCGGGTCACAGGTTTTGAGAGTGCATACCCCCTCGATAGGGCCCGACCTCCCGCGCTGCATATCTCGAGATTTTCTTTTACTAAGCCATTTTCCGACTGAGGAAAAAAAATATATTGGAGGGGTGGGGGGGGGGGGGTTAGAAAAGGGCGGAGGCTGGGCGCAAGATAGGGGGCGCAAGATAGGGGGCGGTTGAAGAAAGGAGGAGAAACGGTATCGACCGATAGCCTCCCCACCCCCCGGGGGCCAGCGCTCAGAGCGCGACTGTCGAAACTAGGTTACCGAGAATGGCAATGGTTCGCACTTCCAAAGAGCGCTTCACAGTGAGGGTACTTGGGGGGTGCTTGGGGATTGTTTTTATTTTTGATGAAGTATGCGGGAGATGTACCGGGCGTAAAAGACGCAGGTGCGGGCGGGTTTGCCTACCCGATCTCCCCCGTAAGGCGCCATGGCCCCTTGGGTAGGCAAACCCGCCTGCATCTGCGTCTTTTATAAAACGCCCGGTACGGGTCTGCCTACCCAGGGGCCAACGACGGTGACGGCGCCTTACGGCTGGGGCGGGTAGGCAACACGCATACCACTCGCGTGTTCTCTGAAACTCCCGGTACCTTTTGGTGTGTGAATAAAGGCTCTGTATACCAGAATAAAGGATCGAAATTTGGCATGGCGCCTCAGTCCCGGCGGTTCAAATATCCAATATGGTGTCGCTGTAAATACCAGAGCGAGGATCCTCGCCCTCAGGAGAGCGAGATATTTTCCCTCTCTCTTCGGGAGAGAGATGTGGTTTTTTCGCTTGATTAGAGAAATCAATTCAAATATCTCGCCCTGTTTGAGCGAGGATGGGAAAACCTCACCCTGTTTGAGTTAAGATTTTTACCCTTGATCTCACTCACTTTGAGCCATGTTGCCGGTTTCTTTCTCAATAAGAGCTCTTTTTAGATCAGACATCACTGGAAAAACAAAGGTAGAACCTTTAAAAGGTGCTATACTCTAGTGCCTTTAGAAAGGCACGATTGTGTCCAAAGGCACCAAAATATAACACCTTTCGGCCAAATTAGTGCCCATGTAGGGGTGCTGTTTGAATAATGCCTTTGTAAAGGCACTATTACGAGTAACACCCCTAAAAGGGCGTTATGTCCTACCTTTGTTTTTCCAGTGATCTTACTCTTGGATTTGCAGTGGTTTAATATTTTTATTTTATTATATATATTTTGTTTTGGACCGCGTGTCTGGAGGCTACAGCAGTGCGACGGGGCGGGCTGCAGCCAAGGCCGCCCGCGTGCACTAATGTGGTGAGAATACGGAAGGAGTTGGCATCCCGTGCGCTGAGCCTGCCTACATTGCGACTGTACACAGCGGCTGGCCATGGCCTGGACTAGGTGGCGTGGCGCGGGGCTGTCTGTGTCTTAATGCCGTGTATTTAAATCGTATTTGAGCGCCGCGCCACGAGGACCTTCTCTTTGCGTGATTAAATGTGTCTCTAATGGTAGGCGGAATAATATGCGATGGTGAAACTACTTCTTGTACACCAAGTAATTCAAAAAAGTCAGAAAAATTCAGAGCAAATCAAAAGAAATCAGAAAAATTTAAGAAAAACCAAAGCAAAAATTGCAAAAAAAAAAAAAAATCTAAAAAATTCTCATTTGTACACTAAATTCATTTGTACACTAAATGCTGTTTTTGCATGGTTTTGCTGCTCGCCTGCTTGATAAATTAACAAAGGAAAAAAAAACCAAACCAGTCCGTAACTCCGAGATATTGTAGAGCATTTCGACCATTTTCATCAGAAAAGCGAGCGCTTTGGCTCCTACTTCCTGCCCCTGGCCCAGGCAGCCAGTGGAGCCCGGGCACGCCCGGTGGAGGGGATGCCGCACTGCGCTACGCCCCGCCCCGCCCCGCCCCGCCCCGCCCCGCCACCATCCACCCCACAGCCACCCGCGCATCACCTTTCCCTGGCTGCTTCCCCCTCTTCTCCTTCTTTGTCTTTTTCCGAACACTTCCCCGTTAAACTAAAATCATAAACACTTATTTATCCCATTAGGTTTTTGAGATCACCGTGTGCTCTGGTGTTGCCCCCCAATCAGCATTACTTCTTCGTTCGCTAAACCGCTAATTTTGCGAGTGAAAGATTTACTCCTACTGTACACCTAGGCAGAGAGAAGCACCTCTGGCTCTTACCGCGGCCCACTTCAAAATTCTCATATGCGCTGAAATGGTTGTGAGTAACGACTCTCTCCACGCTCTCTCTCTCCCCCCCCCCCTCTCTCTCTCTCTCGCTCTCTCTCTCTCTCTCTCGCTCTCTCGCTCTCTCTCGCGCGCTCTCTCGCTCTCCCTCTCTCGCGCTCTCTTTCCGGGTGTTTCTCGCCCCCGTGTACCTTCGACAGCCTTACACTAAACGTCCTGGTTCCCGGCTGCACGATTCCGCCCCCCGGCTGCCCCCGGCCCGTCCCGTCCGCGGTAGCCTTGGCAACCCTACTTGCACGGCGACCCAGCCCGGCCGGGGCCCAGCCGGGGGGCCGCGCCCGCCCCGCCCCGCCCCGTCCCGCCCCCCTTAGCGACCCGAGGCTGTATCGACCAGGGGGAGCGGGGCTCGGGGCGGCCCGGGGCGGGGCGGGGCGGGGCGGGGCGGGGCGGGGCGGAGCGCCCGCTGGGGGTGTAGTGGAGGTGCGGGAAGGCCGTGGGGAAAGGGTGGTCCAAGGGGTGAGGCGGGAATGAGCTGATTCAGATGGCATGCACCCCCTCTACCCCCACCCCCCCTCTCTCTCTCGCTCCCCAGCCTCGTCCCTCCCCTGCCTAGCCCTCCCCTGTATGACCTGGTTCCCGTATACCCCGGCGCCGTGCGAGCTTTGGGAGGACTGGCAGCAGCCGCTCCCGAGCTACGCGTGGTGGTATTCCCCCCCCCCCCCCCCGCTGCTGCGCTAACCTGGCTGATAAGGCGGCCCTATGGCTGCCCCTCTGCCCCGCTGGCCCCAAGGAAGTGAGGTGAGGTGCTGTGCTCCTGTCTCGCCCCGTCCCCAGGACGCTCCTTGCGACCTCGTTTGCGCAGCGCAGCGATAGCGGTCCCACATTCATTGCAGCACCTCCCGCCCCGCCCCGCTCCACCCCACCCCACTCCACCCCGCCACACCCTACCCCACCCCGCCCCGCCGGCCCTCCTTTGTGCACAATTTGTCTTGCCTCCTCCCTCGCACACAGGCGTGGGAAGTTCTGTACGAAGGTACATTATGAAATTTCCTAGGAATCTTACATACTTACTAGGGACATGTTGCACGACTGCAAATTCACACATGCGGACAAGTGTACGCGGCATTCAAACACTTGGGTTTCCAGTGTTCTCTCCCGCTATACCTGCCTCTCCCTCTCCCTCTCCCTCTCCCTCTCCCTCTCCCTCTCCCTCTCCCTCTCCCTCTCCCTCTCCTCTCCCTCTCCCTCTCCCTCTCCCTCTCCCTCTCCCTCTCCCCCTCCCTCTTAGCCAATACATTAGCGCCAAACCTGGGGCGCTAACGTGCGTGCCGTGCGGCGTGTGGAAAAAGAATTCAAACCTTCGTGCAGCAGCGGCGTTAGGGTAATGGTAGTCAAGGGAGGGTGGCGGGGCGGGGCGGGGCGGGGCGGGGCGGGGCGGGCAGCCCCCGCGGCAGCCCCTGGCCATCGAGCACCCCGCCGCACCCGCCCAACCCCGCCCTGTGACCCAGTTCCTCTGGTCGGGGCGGGGCGGGGCGGGGCGGGGCGGGGCGGGGCGGGGGTAGGGCACATGGCTGCGGGCACGTGGAGGGAATGGTGCTGCCGCTTGTGGTTCCTGCGGCCTCGAATCGTAACTACGAAACAAAGGAAACAAAACATTAGGGGGGAAAAAATGATCGATAAAGTATGGGACAGTTTTATTTCGGACAGGCTTGTGTTGAAGATTAAATCAGAAATTTTGCTCCGTCTGCTGCCTTGTGGTTTCATAATGGGCAATGTATCGATTTCTTTTTCGCGGCAGGGACGCAAAGAAGTGCCTCCAAGCGCAAACTGCCTGGCGCCGGTGTTTTTTTGTGTCCTGCTGCTTACAGCAGGCGGGGCGGGGCGGGGTGGCGGGTGGGGTGGGGCGGGGTGGGCAGGCGTTCCTCTGCAGCTGGCGCAGCTGGCGATCCTGCTGGCGGTTCGCTCCGCGCCATGGGAACGCTTGCACAGAGGATAGGACCTCCAACATGGCGCGCCATGGCGCCCACTTGGAGCACCGTGCTGAGCCGTGCTGAGCCGTGCTGAGCCGTGCTGAGCCGTGCTGAGCCGTGCTGAGCCGTGCTGAGCCGTGCTGAGCCGTGCTGAGCCGTGCTGAGCCGTGCTGAGCCGTGCTGAGCCGTGCTGAGCCGTGCTGAGCCGTGCTGAGCCGTGCTGAGCCGTGCTGAGCTGCTCGGGGCGCTCTCAAACTCTCAGCAGCACTCGGCCCCTACCCCCTCTAGAGCGCCGTCGCCCGGGCTCGTGCTATACGGCCCGGCGTGCGGCATCTGTTAGACCAGGCCGCATACATACACAAACATGCACACGCACACACGCACGTACACACTCACACACGCCCGCCCGCTCAAACACGTCACAGTGCAGTCTTTGTTTCCTAGACGCGTGCGCGCGTGCGTGCGTGTGTGTGTGTTGGTGTGCAGTATTCATAGTCTGCTCTATTTTCCCTACCTCTTTCCCTCCTCTCTTCTCTCCTCGCCTCTCCTCTCTCTCTCTCTCTCTCTCTCTCTCTCTCTCTCTCTCTCTCTCTATCTCTCTCCCTCTCTCTCACTCTCTCTCTCTCTCTCTCTCTCTCTCCCTCCCTCCTCTCCCTCCCCTATTGGCCCTGCTGCTGCTGCTGCTTTTGCTCCACAAACGCTCTCCCGTGTGTAAACGCTTTCAGACGTTCAATCTCCCACTCCGCCCTACCCCATTGCCACCGCCACACAAAATCCTTGAAACCACCAAACAAGATTGTGCCCGAAACATTTTCCGAAGCTTCTTTCCCGGCCGAAAAATGAACCAGTGGTGACGAACCAGAGCGCATCAAGCAGGCCAGGATCCTTTGTCTGTCCAGTCCAGGCCAGACCAGTCAGCCAGCATGGCCACCACAGTGCTACCAACTGTGCCATTATCCGCACGCGAACAGAACGGCTGGGCCGGATGGCATAGGCATGGCATGCACACACCTTCTGTCAAGGTTGCCAACGAAACACCATGGCCCGCCCCGCCCCGCCCAGCAGGCCTACAATTTATTCAAATCGTTCGACGTGACGCGCTCTCCTCTCCCACCTCTCCTGTCTCTCTCGCTCTCCTACTCCCGAGAGATCCTGCCTTTGCCTAAACGCACCCAAATTGTCCAATACCTTATTGTCTGTATGTGCGAGAGGCCCACAACTTTGAAGAAATTTGTACAACTTATTACCGGACATCACAGATTTCACAGATTTCACAGAGATTTCTTATGATTTCGAGGATTTTAACCAGATTTCCACTGATTTCAGAAAGATTTCGATTGATTAATTTACGTTGTCTTTAGGAAAGATCTGCCACTGAATTCACATGAATTGCCCAACAGCCTTAATGATGTCTTTTTTTTTCCACATTTTTTTCAGGTCCAAAGTTTTGCCCCTGTTCTCTACTCGCACAAGCAAAGCAGCAACTCCACCCGCTCCAGCTACCAGCATCTCCAGAACCATCATCGACACCAGCAGCTCCAGCAGGTAGGTGCCCCCCCTCCCCTCTCTTCCCCCCGTGTGCGTTTGCCCTTGATGTCGGTCAGCGAGCGGTCGTCCCGGACAGGTACCCGGGCCGGGCCGGGCACAGTACCCGGTAACAGCACAGCCCGTCCCTCCCACCCAAAAAAAGAAAGAAATCCCTGGAGGGTTCGCACCCGAGGGCGCCGTGCTGAGCTTGCCGACGGCCGTCCTGGCGCTCAGCATCGCTCAGCCACGCTCAGCCACGCTCAGCCACGCTCAGTCGCGCTCAGCCAAGCTCAGCCACGCTCAGCCACGCTCGGCCAAGCTCAGCCACGCTCAGCCACGCTCAGCCACGCTCAGCCACGCTCAGCCACGCTCAGCCACGCTCAGCCACGCTCACTCGCGCTCAGCCACGCTCAGCCAAGCTCAGCCACGCTCAGTCGCGCTCAGCCACGCTCAGCCAAACTCAGCCACGCTCAGCCACGCCCAGGGCTCGCGGCCTGCATTTGTATTCCGGTGCGGACGCGGCTAGGGGCCGTGCAGGGCAGGGCAGCGGGGCAGCGGGTCGGGCCGCGCCGGTCAGGGCAGCGTCGTCAGCGTCAGCGGCGTGGGTCAGCTGGTGGTCCTGGACGCAGGCCAAGTCGGTACAGTCACCGGCTAGCGACGCCTGCCGCCCGCCTGCTGTCCTGCGGCCCTGCGGTCCTCCTGCAGGAGGCCCTGCAGGGAGTTTTCTTGGGGGTGGATGCGGTTTCCGCTCGCAACAGTAGTTCCGGAAACTCGGCGACCCAGAGAAGTCCGGAGACTCTGTAAGGAAGAGTTGGTGTCCAGATCGGGCGGCCTGGGGGCCGGGGGCGGGGCCGTGTTACTTTGGTCTGGGTGGTAGCTGCTGCTGCTGCTGGTGGAAGTTGTCTCGCTGCTGGTGGAAGTTGTCTCGCTGCTGGTGGAAGTTGTCTCGCTGGCGCGGCCGCGGTTGTGGGCCAGGCTCCCCTTGCTGCCCCGCAGGGGGATGGGAAAGTTTCAAGAGCGCAGCCCTCCTATCCCGTGCCGCAGCGCTCCGCTGCTGTAGGCGCTCCTGGCTCCCAGCTCTCAAGCGTTCGACCCCACTCCGCCCCGCCCCGCCACCTCGCCCCGCTCGCTTCCTCCCGCTCTCCCCCTCCTCCTCTCCGTGCTCTTTTCCTTCCTCCCCATCTCTGCCCGGAAAGGCATCCATCATAGCAGGGGCGTAAGTCCCTCCTGGTGCCCCCGCCCCAGGCCCTTCCACCCACCCTCACCTCGCGCTCTCATTGGTCGGCCTCCGCCCCCTTCCCCTCCCCCTCCTCCGCCCCGCGGGGCGCTCGGTCGATATGAACGCTCGCCAGAGGCAGGGAGCCGGGGCGGCCGCCGGCAGGGGCGGTTCCAGGGGGCCTCTGTGGAGGGGGGGGGGAGGCAGTTAGGCCCCTGCTTCGTAATGACCCCTCAGCGAGCGCCGGACCGGGTCAGGCCAGGCGCGATGTAAAACCCGAATCGCACTTGCGGGTGTGTAGGCGGTTTTGTAGCTCGAACTGCCTACATTTCGGGCGGCTCAGAGGACGACAGGGGGAGGTATGCGACCACCCACCGCCCCTGTGCCCGAACCGGGCATTAGGATTGATCCTGTTAAAATGTAACGGCGTACAGCGACCACGGCCAGTGGCTGCGCGCGGGCAGCGCCTGGGAGGGTAGGCCACCCGCCGGGGCGAGCCGGCAGGCGGGCGGCCCACCCTGGAGACACTGTCCTGTCCTGTCCTGTCGTGGACTCCTGGAACTGGGACCCGTGTGACGTATAGAGCAACGGCGCGCTGCGGGCCAGTCCAGTCCGCCGCTGACCAAAATAATGACCTACTTCGCATTGCGACTGTATTGATTCTGGTCGGCTCCCGACTGCGCCGTGGCGTGGCGTGGCGGGGCGTGGCGGCGTGAGGGGGAGGGGGGGCACTTCAGCCCCAAATCCCATGGTCGAGCGGGGCCGGGTCGGGTCGGGCGCCGCCCAGCTCCAGCACTTCCTTTGTTCTCCAGCGTCATCGTGAGCCTGGCTGGCTGGAGGCCGGCGGCCGGCCCGGGCCGCGCTACTCTGGAAACTAGATTTACGTAAATGACGTTTTTCTGCTGATTATGAATCGTCGCGGAGAGAATTTCTAAAAGGGGGCGGTCTGTCGTCCGACGAAACGGACGTACGGCAAAACATGGATGGCCAATCAACTTCAGTGCGCGCCCGGGAGCCCCGCCCCGCCCCGCCCCGCCCCGCCCCGCCCCGCCCCGCCCCGCCCCGCCCCGCCCCGCCCCGCCCCGCCCCGGCCGGCCCGGCCCGGCCCGGCCCGTGATCAATATGTATCGCAGAAGCGAAAGCCATTAACGATGAAGTTCGCCCGTGCTACGCGCGCCACGCGGCCCGCGGGGCTGTACACTGCCAATCTGAATTGCAAAAGGCGGAAGAAAAGTAATTGGGGGCCCCCGCGACGCTGAGGAGCCATATTTGTCAAACGTGATCAGTGAACCAAATATTTCTCCTCTCCTGGTCGACCCCCCCCCCCCCTCTCTCTCTCTCTTCTTGTCTCCTTTCTTCTCTCCTCTCCCTCTCCCTCTTTCTCCTTGATTGCCCGCGCATACCGCCAGTCGAGCGGTCGCCCTTTGATTGACCTTTCTCTGGGCTCTGGCTCGGGGCGGGGCGGAGCTGGGTGGGGCGGGCTGTATGGCACATCTCATCACGTAGGTGGCGCGGCGCGAAGACCCCTAAATGCCTCCAGCGGCAGCATACCTAGCTTTTTCCCCTCGACCGGGACTGGCTAAAGGTCCGTGCGAAGGCTGCGCGATTGCCTGACTATTGCCTGTTTACTGGAGATCACACCCGCCTTGCACCCTTTCCCTCGCACGCCGTCGAGTGGACGCTATTGAACGCGCCGTGCCGCCTGTGGAGTAGGCAACATACCCACACCCGCGCTTGCACGAGAACGGGTTGCCTATCCCAGGCTGAGGTGCAACCAAAAACTTGTAAGCTCGTAAACACTTACCCTTCCGAGTCTGTGAAATTCACACATTTTCTTGACCAAGTGTACGACTTCACGCACCTACAAGTGAGCGACATTCACGCACTTTGGTTTCAGTGAGCCCAGAGGCTTTCAATGCTCTCCGCCGCTGCTGCATGGGCTTGCAGGCCGAGATGCATAATTCAATGGCCTTTCTCTACCCTCTCTCTCTCCATCTCGCTCTCTCGGGCTAGGTTTAACCCTCCCCCCCCCCACCCATCTTCCTCTCTCCTCTCTCTCTCTCCCTCCCGCGTTGTCCCAGGGTGGCGGCGTGGCGTGGCGTGGCGTGGCTGGGCGGGGCGGGGCGGGGCGGGGCGGGGCGGGGTAGGTGGCTAGACACACTCCAATCTCCAATTCGGATGTAATCTGCTCGAACGGTGCTACTGCCTACCCCGGCTCAGCCCCGCCTGCGCCTGCGCCCGCCGTAAGTGTTGCTTGGCAACAAGGTGCTAGGCACTGGGCGGAAATGAATATACCGGGGAAAATCCCGCGTGATAACCATCCACGCTGCGCCCTGCGCCCTGCGGCCTGGACGCACTCGCAACACATCGTTGGAAGCCAAAGTGCGTGACTGTCGCACTCTCACTGTCAAACAAGAAAAAGTGGCCATTTTCCCCCTTTGCATTTTTTTCTTCACTTTTGAAGGAGAAGCAATACTGAGAATTGTATGAAATTAACACTCCTACAAGTGCCTGACATTCACACACACTTGGGTTGTTCTTGTGTAAAGTTGATGTGCACTGTAAAATTTAAGTCGTCACATAACGAAAAAGTTGGTGCTAAATTTTACTTTCGTCACATGACAAATGGTTCATCACAGTGTGACGAAAGATTTATCTCATGAGATGAAAGATTTATGTCGTGTGACGAAAGATTCATGTCGTGTGACGAAAGATTCATGTCGTGTGACGAAAGATTCATATCGTGTGACGAAAGATTCATGTCACGTGACGAAATGTACGTCATGTGACGACTGTTTCATCACAGCTCTCGTGACGAAATATCCGTGGCAATATTTTTCGTCACATGACAATTTGGTTTGACAGTGTGCGAGGTCTGCTCCCCCACGTGACACGTGTGGCCCGAGCTGCTCTTGAGACCCACGTGCTGCGCCTCCCGGCCCGCAGATAAGCGCGCGTGCTGGCCCCGCTGCTGCTGCAGCTGCACTGCACTGCACATGCCGAAGCTGCCGCCGCGCCGCTCAGCAGCCCCAAAGCAAAAGCTGCGCCGCGCCGCGGCGTATCGCCAGGTCACCACTGATGTCACTGACAGTGATGCCGGGCCGGGCCCTGGCCAGTGCGGTGACGTGTAAGCAAACGTGTCCGCCGCGCCGCTGCTGCAGCAAGTTGCACGAAAATAGTAATAATCGCTTTCATCCGTGTTCAACACCCGGTTAGGGCATTGTTTTTTTATTTTGGTTGTTTTATTTTATCACTACTTGTGCCGCTCGGGTGGGACTTATCTCAAGCGGGCGACGCGTGGGCCGGGCTGGGCCGGCGGGCCGGCGCGGCCAGCGCAGTACAGGGTCGGCTCTGTCGGCCGAGTCGGGCTAAATCAGAAGCGCAAAGGTGAACGGTCGAAATTTTATCGGCTCTGAACCGGGAAGTAAATACAGTATGGTGTAAGAGACACGACGTCTAGCCATCACGGCGGGGCGGGGCGGGGCGCGCGGGGCCCCACGGGGTTGGCGCGTACAGTATGTTGTCCCCCTCCCCCCACCCCGCCACGCCCCGCCACGCCCCGCGGGCTCCCGGCTCACTGTGTGTGAGTGTAACATTCCCCGCCCGCCTGTCCAGCGATTTTGGTAGTACCTGACTCCTCATCATCGTCGGGTGTGGCGGGGCGGGGCGGGGCGGGGCGGGGCGGGGCGTGGCGCGGCGGAGCTGAAGGGCATATGGGGGACGTCCGCCCGCCGGCACCGCCGCGCCGCGCCGGCCGCGTGGTGAGCTGTGAGCGTGAGTGTGTTGTCTTGGCGGCCTGCTCGCTCGCGTACGTCGGCGAACAGCACAATGCGCAAAATTTTTGCACACAGCCAGAAAAATACTGCTAAATACAAGATGTTATACAGTCGCGGTCCATCGAAACAACCGTCTTGAGAAGTCGTTACTGTAAATGATCTCGGCTGGGGAATAGGGTGGGGTGGAGTGGGGCGCACGAAGCGCTGGTCAGGTGACGCAGGAGTTTGCCCCGCCGCGCCCCGCCCCGCCCCGCCCCGCCCCGCCCCGCCCCGCCCCGCCCCGCCCCGCCCCGCCCCGCCCCGCCCCGCCCCGCCGCGCCCGCTCCCGCCTGACTCACCTGCGGCCGGAGCGGGACAGAGGAGGGGACTGGGAGGGATCGATTCGTTGAATGGGCGGAAAAAGACGAAAAGCGGCCTCTTTCTTTTTTCGAGGGAAGGGGGAGAGGCTTGTTCCGATTTAAATAATTACGCGAGGTGAGGTGGGTGGTATGCTCCTGCTCTACGCATAGAAGAGAGAGAGAGAGAGAGAGAGAGAGAGAGAGAGAGAGAGAGAGAGAGAGAGAGCGAGAGAGAGAGAGAGAGAGAGAGAGAGAGAGAGAGAGAGAGATGACGACGCGACAGCGTCACCGAGAGGATGGCCTCGTGGACTGGAACGTGCTTTTCTGGTGGCATGGAGCTGTGGGACGTGCCTGCAACCTGCACAGGCAATCACATTCCTTTTGCGATATTGCAGCGCGGCGCGAGTGGGCAGGGCGCGATCTGCATAGCACATTAGAGTGAGAGACGTGGAGAGGGTGGAGAGACTGTAGAGGGAGGTTGAAGGGACTGTAGAGATACTATAGAGAGACTGTTGAGAGAGGGTGGAGAGAAGGGAAGGTCCCGGACGGCCAGCCGGCTCTACGCAACCAGCCCGTGCTTCCTTGATTGGCACAATAGCTTGATAGCGCTGCTCTGCCCCGCCCCGCCCCGCCCCGCCCCGCCCCGCCCCGCCCCGTCCCGCCCCGCCCCGCCCCGCCCCGCCCCGCCCGGTTCGCGAGGCGCGGTCGCTGTCGCTTCTTACACTCGTGTATAGCAGTCTAGGCAGCACGACTAGGACTGCTTGAGGTCCGTTCTGAGAGAGAACCGAACTCCAGGTGCTGACGCTGCCGGGTCTGTGCCCGCTGCAATATGCGCGGCCCCGCGCCCCGCCCCGCGAGCACACAGCTCAGTGTGGTGACCATGCATAGTGTGCACGCTACAGTTCCCATGACTGCTTGGGATAGGCCAGGATAGGCTGAGAAAAGTATCATGGTGCTGTCGTCGCCTTAGAGGATCCCTCCACCCTCCACCCCACCGTTTCCTCTGCCATCTCCTCGTCCTCGTCCTCCACGTCCTCCACGTCCTCGTCCTCCACGTCCTCGTCCTCCACGTCCTCGTCCTCCACGTCCTCGTCCTCCACGTCCTCGTCCTCCACGTCCTCGTCCTCCACGTCCTCCACGTCCTCGTCCTCCACGTCCTCGTCCTCCACGTCCTCGTCCTCCACATCCTCCACGTCCTCGTCCTCCACGTCCTCGTCCTCCACGTCCTCGTCCTCCACGTCCTCGTCCTCCACGTCCTCGTCCTCCACGTCCTCGTCCTCCACGTCCTCGTCCTCCACGTCCTCGTCCTCGTCCTCAACGTCCTCCTCCTCCTCTGCGCTTTGCCCTATGCCGCCGGTCCCGACACTCATTGCCGGCAGTGAGGAGTAGGGGGTGTTGCTGGCCTAGACTGTGAGCTCTGCTGCTACGCCACGCCCCGCCTCCGCCTCCATAACTCGCCTTATTCGCCATGCATTCCAAAACCCCTGCTCCTTCTCGCAGACATTTAGGCTTCCAGACGCGACGGGGGTCTGTCCGCCCCGCCCTGCCTCGCCTCACCCCGCCCCGCCCCGCCTCCGGACCGACTTCGTTATGGCGATGGGTCTAGCCGGCGCAGCGCAGCCCCCTCCCCCTCCTGGGGCTCAGGGTATGGTATTGGAACGGAGCGGGGGGGGGGGGGGGCGGGGCGGAGCGGCTGCGCCGAAAAGGATATGGCGGCCTGCTGCAGCGGCACGGTGGGTACGGTCCTCCTATTAGTGCCCCCACCCCCCACCCTATGCGCTCTCCACTACCTGACTCGCAAAGGCCTCGTCCTGCCCATGGCCGACCCAATGGGTGTCCTGGCCGGGCGGGGCGGGGCGGGGCGGGGCGGGGCGGGGCGGGGCGGGGCGGGGCGGGGTGGTGGTGGTGGAGTCCTCGTTAGCGAGCACGCACCGGTGATTCATTCCTACTCCTTCCGCCAGGTGCTTAAATGAGCAAAAACGGACCCTAGCTTGGCAATGCGCTGGACTCGTAAAACTCGCCGAGGGGGAAGCGCAAGTTAGGTGAATGGTGGTGGGGGGTTGGGGGTGGGGACTCTGGACGCTTTACCCGCGGACTGGCTCAGAGGGCTGGTCTCGCAGTGCCCGCGGAGGGAAGTTCACAGTCACAGTCTCATTGTTAAACCAAGTGTTCAACTGCTCAACACTTGTATGTGTGCAACTTCCAGCCTGGCACACGAAAGTGTGTTACTCGACAGTTGTGCAATTGCAAATTCAAACTCGCCAGTTGTACACTTGTGAGTATTCAACTCACTTGCAAGTGTTCAACTGCCCCGTGCAAGTGCACAACTGTCGAGTTAAACACTTAAAAGTGCATACAACTGGCGAGTTGAACACGTGAAATTGCACCATTGCCGATTGTTTAGTTGCACGTGGTAGACTACTGGAAGTTGCACACATACACGTGTTGAGCAGTTTAACAGTGCATTACACAGGGGTGCGCGATATTCACACACTTGGGCTGGGTGTGCGCGGCCCGTGGCCCAGCCTGGCCAGGTCCGCCTGCGTACCCGCACGCGTTATCTGTGCCGCGCCGGGCCGGGCCGCGTGTGTGCCGCGGGGCTCTGGTATTCTCGGAACAGACACACGCCTCTGGCCCGGGGCCCCTGGGGCACCGCGTCAGGACCGCCCTGAGCCTCAGCGCGCCGAGCTCTGAGTCCCAAGGGCGGGGCGGGGCGCACTGCATCGCCTGCCAGGAACCGCATGCAGCGACGCCCAAATGCGTGACAGTGTTGCCAGAAAAGTATAGGCAATAAGCAACTACCCTCTGGGGACGTGTCCCCCCCGGGGGAACATATGCCCTAGGACTCGTGTCCCCGCCCTCTAATCGATGGTATGTGGGACACCTACCTCCATGCTGGTATGTCTCCTGCTGTCGGATCGGTCGCTTTCGCATCAGTGGCGGTTGTAGGAAGGGGGTTAGTGGGGCTGATTGCGCCCCCACCCCCCAATCATCCCCTAATGGCCGCCTGAAAGGTAGGCAATGTGGGGTGCAAACCCCTGTATTTAGGCAACCCACCGCTCATCCCGTCATCCGGACTTCAAACCGCCCCTGTTTCGCATGTCAGTTGGCTCATCGGCAATTGATTATCGATGCGGGGCCCGGCCCGGCCGGCCTCTGCATTCCCTGCGTCGAGTGGCAGCCACACCGCGGTGCGGGTTAGAATCTGGTATCGGTTCCGCCCGACCAAGGCGATAATCGCGTTATGGTATCGCGGATGGCTCGGGCGCAGCGCCGCGCCGCGCACGGCATGGCGACAGCTCAGGCGCAGATAAGATAAGGCTGGGCGCGGCCCGGCCCGGCTGCATCACCCTCCTGCTCCACTCCGTGAGAAGCCCCCCCCCCCTCCCCCGCTCCGTTCCACCACTCGAGACTAGAGCTAGGGACGCCTTTCGGGCGCCGAAAAATGTAGGGCGGGCCTCGCTCTCGCGCGCGGTGAATCTGGGACAGTGGGGCGCGGCGGCCCTGAAGGGCGGGGCAGGGCGGGGCAGGGCGGGGTGAGGCGGGGCGGGGCGGGGCGGGGCCCAGGATGCAGCGCAGTCGTGCGGCTCATGGCGCGAGTCCGAGCCGCACGACAGACTGCTAGCAGCTGACCTGAGGCGGCCAGGCCAGGGCGGGGTGGGTCCGTGTCGTCTCCATGGCCGTCCTGCTCCTCTCCCTGGCCGTCCTGCTCCTCTCCATAGCCGTCCTGCTCCTCTCCATAGCCGTCCTGCTCCTCTCCATAGCCGTCCTGCTCCTCTCCATAGCCGTCCTACTCCTCTCCATAGCCGTCCTGCTCCTCTCCATGGCCGCCCTGCTCCTCCCCATGGCCGTCCTGCTCCTCACCATGACCGTCCTGCTCCTCTCCCTGGCCGTCCTGCTCCTCTCCCTGGCCGTCCTGCTCCTCACCATGACCGTCCTGCTCCTCTCCATGACCGTCCTGCTCCTCTCCATGGCCGTCCTGCTCCTCTCCATAGCCGTCCTGCTCCTCTCCATAGCCGTCCTGCTCCTCTCCATAGCCGTCCTGCTCCTCTCCATGGCCGTCCTGCTCCTCACCATGGCCGTCCTGCTCCTCACCATGGCCGTCCTGCTCCTCTCCCTGGCCGTCCTGCTCCTCACTATGACCGTCCTGCTCCTCTCCATGGCCGTCCTGCTCCTCTCCCTGGCCGTCCTGCTCCTTACCGCACCGCGCACCGGCCATACGCGCGCTCTTCCGGTGCCGTGGCCGCCCATGCCCGTGAGGCTCTTCGGCAAGCCCCCTCTCAGGGCCGCCGATGAGCGCGCGTTTGGAGTGCACTACATCTACGTGTGTGAATGTCACACACTTTAAACAGTGCCGGAAAACATTTTTTGTTTCGTAATTTTAGCGGTGGCGGGCGTTCGTTTGCGCTCTCTCACACACACACACACACACACACACTTAAGGTGGCCGTTCTGCTGCTGCAGTGCTCTAATGCTGCAACACGACTAGCTGCGCTGGCGTGGCGTGGCGTGGCGTAGCCTGGCCGCCTGGCTGTGTCGCGGGGATAGGATAGGAGCGGCAGCGCTGGGTTCGCAGCGCGTTGGGCCAAGGCCACAGGTCGGCGGGGCCCCGGGTGTGGCGGGCTGGGGCGGGGCGGGGCGGGGCGGGGCGGGGAGACCAGCCATGCCCATGCCTCTCTATCCGCCATAGCTGTTTCTCTATCCGCCATACGCCCCGCCCCTATCCTCCTCCCCAGCTTCTACTCATGCCCCTCCCCCTCCTCCTTTTCATCTCCCTCCTTCTCCTCTTCCTATTTATCCTCCTCCTCTGGGCTCCGTCCCGTCCCCCTCTGCCCGCCCCGCCCCGCCCCGCCTGCTGTAGCTGCCAGAGGAACTACAGCCCGACGTTTTCACAAGCTCTTTTCGGAACGGCGGCGCGGAGGAACCGGTTTTGTGCACTGCTTGTGCTTGGCGGCCGCGCGGCGGGGCCCGGGCCTGGGCCTGGCGGGTGTAACCCTGCCGATAGTTGGCCCGGCACACACGGAAGTACACTCTGTGCGCACCCCGCCGCACCCTGCCGCACCCCGCCGCACCCCGCTGCACCCCGCCGCACCCCGCCGCTCCCAAGTTATGCCGGGTAAAATTCGTTTTGTATCAGAAATCGGTAAAGGACATGCAAATACACAACCCCTGCCCCCCTCTCCCGGAAAAAAACGCCCAGCGCGTCGTTTAAAAAATACTAGATTGAATAAAAATTACCTAAAATGGTGTCATGCGGGGGCGTCTTTGGCCGGCCCTGGCGCCGGCGCATGAGGGCGGAGCGGGACGGGATCGCGCGCATGTTGTAGGGCGGGGTGACCAGTGACCACCCCATGCGCCCCGGTCCTGCTCCACGCACTCGTTGGCCTGCAGCAGAGCGCGAACCGAACAGGGAAGTACAGTATGTGTTTCAGGAAAAATTCGCGGAAAAACTGAACAAAAATTGAATAAAAATTCAGAAAAATTCGGGAAAATTCACAAAAATTCACGACATTTGTACACCAAAATTGAGAGTTGTTTCCCCCTCGGGTGCGCCTGAGCCGCGCTGGGGCCCCGCCGGGTTGTGCCGCGCCTGCCGGTGCGCCCGGCCCGGCCCGTCCCCGTCGTCCTGTGGCGGTGAAGCGTGGAACCTGGTGCCGTGCCGCGCCGCGCCGTGCCCTGCCGTCGAGCTGACCTTGGCCGGGAGGCCCGGGAGGCCCCGCCGCGCCGGTGGAGCTTTGTTTCTGCGTGGGTAATAGCCGTGTAGTTGAGCCCCTCAGCGCCGCCACCGCCGCGGCCTCCGGGACGCGTCGACAATTATCCTATTATTCTTATGTGTGTCGTCCCTGCTGTGGGACTGCAGGCGTGCGCCTAGGCCCTCGCCTAGGCCCCACCACACCAGCGTGTGAGGATGAGACCCCGCCGGGCGGGGCGGGGCGGGGCGGGGCGGGGAGGGCGTTCTGTTGCAGCTCTTGTCCATGCCATAGCCAGGCGATAGGCGCTTGGGGGCGTTTGTCCTGCGCATGCCGCAGAGCGAGCGAGCGAGAGAGAGAGAGAGAGAGAGAGAGAGAGAGAGAGAGAGAGAGAGAGAGAGAGAGAGAGACGTGTACATGCCATGAGGCGAGGCTAGGCGAGGCTATGGCGTCCTGGCCTGCGCTGAGCGCGCCAGGCGGCCTTCAGACGCCACGCCACGCCTCGCCTCGCCTCATGGCATGGGGCTCAATGCAACGCAGCTGCTGCCCATGGCTCATGGCTCGGCCTGCCCTGCCCCGGCCGCGCCGAGCCTAGCCGAGCCTAGCCGAGCCTCCCACTGCCATGTTGCGACCAGACCGCAGAGCATTTCCCGCGCATTGGACGCCTCTATACTCGTCCTGCAGAATGTCTCGTGTCCTGCCATAGTGCTCTACCCACCACGCCCCGCCCCGCCCCGCCCCGCCACGCTCCCCTACTGACCCTATTTCAGTTCGGTTTCGCCTGTCTGACCGCATCCCACAATCCCAATCCCCCGCTCAGCTCTGTGTGTGCGCGCGCGCGCGAGAGAGAGAGAGAGAGAGAGAGAGAGAGAGAGAGAGAGAGAGAGAGAGAGAGGCGGAATGGGGGAGAGATGAGTCGCCATGGGGCACGACCCACCCGTCCCGTCACTCCCGCTCAGGTCCGGAAGTGCTCAACATAGCAGCAGGGTGCGCGGCCCGGCTCGCAGGCCAGGGTCCTCTCTGCGTCTCTCTCCCTCTCTCTTTCTCTCCCTCTGGCCCTCTCCCTCTCTCTTTCTCTCCCTCTGGCCCTCTCCCTCTCTCTTTCTCTCCCGCTGCTCAGATGGGATGGTTGGTTCAGCCGGAACGCAGCCAAGCAACCTGTTTTATTCACAAGCGATGCCGCCTCGGCTCTTCTGCAGCTGAGCGTGGCTGAGCGTAGCGTATCCGATATGAATGGATTCCGCCAATACGCTCTTAGTGCTTTTCGTCAATGCTTTTGCCAGTTCCCGTGCCCGCCCTTCCTTACCCCAGGTCCCCAGGTGCCCTCCTTACTCCAGGTTCTCTTCCTTACTCCACGTTCTCTTCCTTACTCCAGGTACTCTTCCTTACTCCAGGTACTCTTCCTTACTCCATGTTCTCTTCCTTACTCCAGGTACTCTTCCTTACTCCAGGTACTCTTCCTACTCCGAGTACTCTTCCTTTCCTCCTCTTCCTGACCGGGAGTCGCAGTGTGAGCTGCCAGTGCAAAGTGCAAGGCGTTGCGGGGCGGTGCGGCGGGGACATTTCCGCTCTATGACTTTGCAGTTTTCTCGCCGCCAGTCGAAGTGTACTTACTGTACTCTCTGCGGTAGGGGTAAAAAAAAAATTGCCACCTTGCAACTGATGTGGAAAGACAGGTTCGCCATGTTTACGGAGGTATAGAGTCGGTTCATTTTTCCCGTCGTGCTTTACGCATTTGTCTCTCACCCTTCCGACACTCTCCTGCGACGCAGCTATTTTCTAGCATCAGCGGTTTGTAGCTATTATGCGTGAAAAATATTTTTGGGACCATGGGTTTTTTCGAAAACGGAAAAATAGTATCAACGTTTAAAAGTTTGTGCTTGAAGCAAGAGCTAATATATTTTTTAAATTATGCAAAAATTTATTTTGGTTGCCTTTTAACAGCGGATATAGGTGGACTTTATCTAAAATCCTTGACAGGTATGTCAAACAAGCTCATAGAAGGCGTTTTAGCAAGAATAGCAAAATATATATTTTTCCATATTTTTCCATTTGCCACCCTTCCGACCCTCCTGCGACACTCTTGAGGTCATGTTTTTCCGGCTTTAGCGCCTATTTGTAGCGCATGACTTTCCTGCATCAAGTGGAGACTCTGTGTGTGTGTGTGTGTGTGTGCGTGTACACTCTGCCGGCGTTACGTCATGTCTGGAATCAGGCGGGAGCGTTTGAAAGTCGCCGCAGAATGCTGCAGCGCCACACACACACACACACACACATGTGTGTGTGTGTTTGTGAGTGCGGCAGTCTACGCACAGAAATGTGAAAGTAGTATTCTCTAGAATGTAGGACGCGACACACGCCCCGCCCCACCCCGCCCCGCCCCGCCCCGCCCCCGCCCCGCCCCACCCTAGACCCACCGGCTGAGCTGGCCAGCCCGACCCGTCCAGCGCTCACGAGCTAGTGCGAAAATAAAGTGAAAAATAAAATACTAGTTACGCAAAGCGATTGTAGGCTGCAGCAAATCAGTGCACAGCTACTGCATTGCAGCTGGAACAAAAATTGAACAAAGTGCAGTTGGAGTTACTATGGTGTCTCGCGGTAGTGCAGTTATGTAGGCGACCGGCCGGCCTTATGCAACGTGCTGCAGCCCCTGCTAGTCTGCTCTCTGGAAGCCCGAATGTGTGAATGTCGCACACTTGTAGGTGTGTGAATGTCTATTCGTACGCATATACAAGTAAAAAGTGTGAATTATTTTCCCAGGAATTGACCACACTTCACATAAGATGTTATTTGTTGGCTGTGTGCCGCGACCTGCCGCGCGGAGCCGCGCCTATGCAGTGAAGCATCGTGCAGCTTCTTCACTGATCGCGACTCTCGACGTCAGAGCCATGCGCCGCGCCGCGAGATTGGCTACACCGCTCGCAGAGAAGGAAAAAAAAACATTGGCAGCGGTGGGATTCGAACCCACGCCTCCGAAGAGACTGGTGCCTTAAACCAGCGCCTTAGACCGCTCGGCCACGCTACCTCATGTACGACGTTTCGCCATTTCCAGAAATAACACGCTCCGAGTTTGCAATACTGGCACCAACAAGCCGACCGAATAAAACATATGATTCCGCCCAGGATCGAACTGGGGACCTTCTGCGTGTTAGGCAGATGTGATAACCGCTACACCACGGAATCGCTTGAGGGCCGTCGGCCGAGACCCGGGAGACTTAGTTCGGCAGCAGCGCCCGGCCAGCCGACCGACCTCCGAGACGAGGGTGAGGGGTGGGGGGCGCCGGCAACTCGGGGCGGCGCGGGGCGGCGGGTCTAGGAGCGCGGACGGTCCGCGTCCGCGGCCCCTTCAAGTTTGGGACCAGGTGGTCGCCTTTCACCTATGGGCTGCCTGATCCCCCTCTCCCCCTCTCTCTCTCTCTCTCTCTCTCACTCGCAAGCGTAACGTCAGCCTAGAGGGGCATGCGTTTTCTAATGGATAGCTCTGAACTGTTGCGTGAATTGGCGAAATTTTATCCCTCCACTGTGAAATATAGTCGTGGATTTACGGGAAAATTTTCCACGAAGTGCATGGTATCGTAAAATCGTAAAATTGCAAGCACTACATATCGGCTTGAAATTCATTCACGAGCAAAAACGGTCCACCGTAAATTTACAAACATATTTTGTAAATCGTATTTTACAAAATTTATCGTAAATCTTCAGAGACATTTTTCACAGTGGTCGTTCTGCAAGCTTTCCTGTTGTATAAGAAGCGACCCTCCCCCGTGTCTAATCAATGGGCACTTCCCTCGCCCCTGCAGCAGCAGGCCACGTCGTACAGCCACCCGCAAAAGCGTTTCACGTGTAATGACAAGAACCACCGTACCGTCGTTTTATCCTCTCGTTTCACTTCTCGGCCGCACTGTTAAAAAAAATGTCGTAAATTTACGACATATTCGTAGTTAAGTTTGTTAGCGACACATGTCGTAATTTTACGAACATGTTGTAATTTTACGATGTTCATAGAATGTCATGAAACATATTTTGCACTTGGAAAAAGTACGTGTTCACAAACAACACAACGATGAGGTTGTATTGAAACGACATGTGTTGTTAACAAACTTAACTACGATTCTGTTGTAGCGTTACAACATGTTGGTAAGAACTTGTTCCTTAATGGACCGATACGGTTGAAATAGAAAGTGATAGAGCGTCTTTGCTTAGTTGGACAAATGCAACAAAAGCTTTTGTAAACCAACAACACGGTCGTCACGGGTAGTGTCGTAAACTGACAACTATTTTTAACAGTGCGTTACAAGCATAAAGACGCCGCTTTAAATGCGCCCTCCGCCGCGCGTTAAACAAGCGCGTTACATTTCGAAACGCATAGCGTTGCCGGCCAGAGGGGCGGTGCGTTAAGCGTTACGTTACGTTTGAGAGAGCGTTGCAGCGTCGGCCGCATCCTACGCGGCGCGGCGAAATGGCCGCAGCGCAGCTGTGTCGATTACCAAAGCGATCTGATACGACTCGGACAATACAAGTGCTGCATTGTGGCCGGCCGTGTGTGTGTGTGCGCGCGCGCTCCACGGCCTGCCCCGTCTCTAGTTTAACGAGGCCTCGACGGAGGCTGGCTGGTGCTAGTCGCCCCTTCTCTCTCTCTCTCTCTCTCTCTCTCTCTCTCTCTCTCTCTCTCTCTCTCTCTCTGCGTTTCATCGGAGAATGCTTTGGCTGCACGCCCCCTGCCGCCCCGCCGCCCCGGCCTGTCGAGCGCCTTACGACTCGTGGGTAGGCAACCCCAACGCCGCCCTGCGTGCAGTTTGCCAGCCTGCCCCGCTGCTGCCATACGGCTCTGAATGTCACAGCGTAGCGTTTCCCGGGACTCGGTTGAGGCTTCTGTGTTTCCGGCATACTCTGACGCCACTAGTCGGCCGGGCCGGGCCGGGCTGGTCTTCCCCGCGCGCATTCCCCCTCTCCTCCGGTTTTGAATTGCAACAGCCCGTGTTCGCTCTCTGCCCGGTATCAGAAACGACAGGCTTGCAGCAGCAGCAGCAGCAGCTTTGGCGGCAGCACAGCTGCACTCGCAAACTGCAACGCCGCCTAGCTCGTGCAGCCGACTCATTCCGAAGATCGCTCTTGTCATCTCCCTCCTTGTCGCACCTGTGGCGGTGCCCGATGCTAGACATGGAAGTGCCCCATGAGTGCGACAAGGACAGAAGTACGAGAGCGATCTTCGGAATAAGTCGGCAGGATCCTCATAACGACTCTGTTCCACATTCTCAAGTGTAACCAGGCCTGCGCCGGGGCTCCGCCCCGCCCGGACCTACTGTACTGATAGGCCCCAACACGCTCGCTCGCTCGCCTCCGCACTACATAACCAGAGGCCCCGCCCCGCCCCGCCCCGCCCGGCGCGAGGCCGGTGTTCTTCCGGCCAGGGGGCTGCATTCCTCAACATGGTGTTTCGCAAGGCGGTCTGGTCTAGGCCGTTTAGCCTGGCCTGGGCGGCCAGGCGTAGAGGCCGCTGCCATGAATGACTAGGTTCAGAATGAATGGCAATGGCGACACCTGCCCGCCGAGCCGAGCCGAGCCCAGCCGAGCCGGTACCCGAAGTGGGTCAGCGAGGTCTAGCGGCCTGGTGGCCCGGGGCTAGAGCCGCCGTGCCACGCCGCGCCGCGCCGCGCCCGCGGCCGGGCATGGTGGCGGGGCGTAGCGGCCAGGCGCGGCCCTGAGTGCCAGCGCGGGCGCTGCTAGAACGTTCGCCGCGAGGCCGCCGCCGCCAAGCTAGCGAGCGGGGCCGCCATCTAACGGCCGCTCGACCAACTAACGTGACTAGGAGCGAGAGAGAGAGAGAGAGAGAGAGAGAGAGAGAGAGAGAGAGAGAGAGAGAGAGAGAGAGAGAGAGAGAGAGGGCGGAACGGAGGGAAAAAGAGAGACGGACTGAGTGAAGCTATGCCAACGCGACGCAACCCGATGCGACATCCCTCAGGCACGACTGTAATGCCGCATTCGTGGAGCGTGTCGAGTTCCTGTTGACGTGTGTGTGTGTGTGTGTGTGTGTGTGTGTGTGTGTGTGTGTGTGTAGCGTGAGGGGGCAGGGAGGGGCGTGTGGAATAAGCACAAGAAGAGCATGTCGGGTAGCGGGGAAGCTTTATTACTGCAGTGGAGAGAAACACACAACAACATCAAGAGGGCCGAAAGAGAGGCGAGTCAAGTCGCCCGGGAGGTATCCAGTGTCACCGGGCAGCACCAGACATTCACTGAGCACACTGAAATCCAGGAGGAGGAGTCTCGAAGAGCGCCAGTGAGGCAGGCGGTGACGTCACGTCGAGGCAGCCGATGGAAGAAGCGATGTGAAGTTTTTGGTGCGGAGTATAGGAGAGAGAAAAAGACTGACTGACTTTAAAATCGAGCCAAAGCCCTTATCTCTCCCCGAAGCTCCAAACACCTTTGTGAGGATTGAGGATGATGACGAAGAGGCGGCGAAGTCCGTCGAGGCGAAGAGCCGGAGCGAAGTTGAAGTTAGCGTCCACTGGAGGCATGAGGAGGGGCGGCTGGAAAGCAACCAAGTCCCGCCCAGTCACTCAGGCAGGCAGGCAGGCACTGTATCCAAGGGGGCACTAGAGCACTGGGAGAGGCGGGAGGGCTGAGCACCTCCTCCGACGAACCACTGCAAGCGACTGACGGGGCCGCGGGTCGCGGCGGGCCAGCCGAGCACTGGGGCCTAGCCAGCGCTAGGCTTCCCCCTCCACCGGACGCGGCACGACCCACCCCCCGCCGCCCCCACCACCACTGCCACCCCACCCCGCCCCACCCCACCCGGGCTTGCGCAAAGGCTATGATGGGTTCGCTCAATACGGCATGATGTCAGACCCCCCACCACCACCACCACCGCCTCCCCAAAACCCGCTCTGCACTAACCCCGTCTCCCACCAGCACCAGCGTGCGCACAAAAATCCATGACGTAAGTCCCGAGCGAGAAACGCAGGACGTCGAAGGCAAAGTGTGCCACGGAGACAAGTGGGGCCCGCAGGGGGCCCCCCGTGGGGCGGTGCAGGGCAGGGCGGTGCAAGGCACTACGGCAGGGCACTACAGGCGGCGCAAGCACTAAGTCTAGCTAGCACGGCTAGAGCAGGGCTAGAGCACAGCTAGAGCACAGCTAGACCGCAGCAGGCCAAGTCCTGGAGGGAGTGCTGGAGGCGTAATCCAAGTGAGGCGGCGGAGTGGAGCGGAGCAGCGCAGGTGAGCCGGAGCGGAGGCCAGGGCAGGCAGACCGGAGCCAGGGCCCCGGAGCCTGGCCCGGAGTGGCCCGGAGCCGGAGAGAGGCCAGGACCGCTCGGGTCGGCCGCTCGCTGAGGACTGACGGTCTCGGCGCGCCTAGGCGAGCTCCAAGCCGAGCTCGGCCCGCCCCGCCCCGCCCCGCCCCAGCCCCGCGAGGGGCCGCGAGGAGGCCCCAGCGCCGCGCCCCGCCCCACCCCACCGCCGTGCGCCAGCGCAGCTCAGCGCCCCGAGCCCCCATTGGTCCGGGCGCGCGCGCTGCTTCCTCATTGGTCGCACAGGGTCAACGCTCGCTGGTTGGGCGGGAGGGCGAGCTCGGGCCTGCGCGCCCCCGCCCCGCCCCGCCCCCTCCCGGCCCGGGCCTTACGTCACTGAGAGAGAACGACACCGGAAGCTGCGTGGGGGCCTAAGTGCAGAGCTTCGCCGCCAACCAAAAACTAGGTTGCCCCCCCCCCCCCTTCCCCTCGGACCACGCGCTAGCATCGCGTCTTTGTTTGGCTCGCCCCGCCCCGCCCCCCTGCGGTACCCACTCGAGTTGTGAGAGGACTTCCCACGCCCCACAGACCGCGAACATACTGAGAAAATGGCATTGCGAAAAAAATACCCGTGGCTGGGAGTGCGCCGTGCGCCCGGTCCTAGAGGCTCTCGGCACTACGGAGAAGAACTACCTTCCAGCCTAACTCGAGGCCCCGCGGCCGCACGCCGGTCACGGGGCCCCGCCCCGCCACGCCCCCTTCGGCTCTCCGCGGGAACACGGCGTGCACGCGACTCTCCGTCGGGCAGAGATCGGGACCAGGCCAGGACATGCATGCCGTGCCGGGGGGGTATCGGCGCGCTCGCACTGCGCGCGGGGTATCCACGCCGCGCCGCGCTCGTCGCCAAGGGGCCGCGACCCAAACTAGGGATTCTCTTGGGCGAGACGAGGCGCACGTCAGCCAGAAGGGTTCGGCCTTACTATCCCACCGCTGCCGCTGCGAGGCCAGAGAAAAAGGCTGAAGGCGGTTAGCGAGTAGCTGTGACGAAACGTTCGCCGGCTCGCCTTGCCTCACTCGTGACGGGACGAGGCTGCGCCGCGCCGTGACGGGGCCGCAAATAGGACACTAGACAGGCTCCCAAGGCCAGCGCGATTGCATCTAAGCTGGCGAGAGGAGGAGGGGGGGGGGGGAGGCTCCGACGCGGTGGAATGGGGCCCGGTGTTAGAGATATGTTGGTAGGCGACGGACTATGACATAAGCGCGACCCCCTCTCTCACCCCACTCGACGGCGCTATGTGAATGAGAATGTCGCACACTTGTCAAGTGTGTGAACGGCACTTGTCCCTACAAGTGCGTGACATTCCAAGGAAAATTCACATCTTTGAATGGCCAAGTGAAGGAATGGAAATTCCTAAATTCACACTCACTTGGGTTACCAGCAAAGTAATTCCAAACAGCGTTTAGTAGTGTCCTCCGTCTTGCTCCTAATGGCCGCGTCACACAAGTGCGACAAGGACAGAGCGACGCGACCACTATGCGGAATCACCCTGCAGTGCACACGGTCGTTTAATTGACCCCTTGCACTGTTTGACCAATGCTACCCACGCCCCCCCCCCCCCCACGTGCCTCTCCTAGCTCGGCTCTCTCCGCGCGCAAGTGTGCCAAGGGCGCCCCGCCTCCGTCCGTCAGCGCGGGGCTTAGGTACCTTCACTCCCGCCCCGCCCCGCGTTCGTCCGTCAGCAGGGGCCTTAACTTCACCCCCGCCCAGCCCCGCCCCCTGTGACCCCCGATACCACTAATGGTCATCGATTAAGGGCTGATACTTGTGCTGGAGCTGCGTGAGGGCGTGGCGGGGCGTGGCGGGGCCCGCGGCAGGACACAGGCAGGAGCTCCGTGCCGGGGCCCCCGCGCCGCCGCCGCGCCCCGCTCGGTATCATCCCGTGGTGCGTTCAGAGTACACCGCGAGAAAACGGGGACGTAAAGCGTCGCCAGCCGCGGGCTGGCTCTGGCTAGCAACAAGCGCGAGGCGGGGCGGGGCGGGGCGGGGCGGGGCGCGCGGCCCCGGCCGGCACGGACAGGAGGGGAGGAAACTAGCGGTACTCTGTACTGGGCAGCGGCCGCGGCGTGGCGCGGCGTGGCGCGGCAGCGGGCCGGCCCTTGGCGCGGAACCGTTACGCGTATAGCCCGTCTAGACAAAGCTCGGGCTGCCCGGGGCGGGGCGGTAGGGGGAGCACAGTGGGAAACACACAACAACCAACACGTCATGGTGTACACTACGATATCAATAACCTCTACAAAACATTCGACGTGACAACACTAAAGGCTAACTAAGATTACAGTGAGATAGATAAGTAAAAAGTAAAAGTGACGGTGCTACTGAACTGAGTTGTCGATCTTACCAGCAGGTGCGCAGCAAAGTCTGGTCGGGAGCGGGGAAAAAGAAAGGAACAGGCTAGCTCTCTCGCGCTCTCACTCCTCGACCACTCTCTCCGCCACAATCCTCCAAAACTCTCTCTCTCTCTCCCTCACTTTCCCGCGCTGCCTCCTCCCGGACCACAACCACCCACCTGCGCAGGCTGCACCTATGGCTTCCTCCGGGATGGATGGACCGATCAGAATAATCCTGAGACGGGCAGGAGCCTTTTGTTCTCTGCTGTTCGGAGCAAACACACTATACATTCTCCGCGGTGTGGGGCTGTAGCGGGTCGGGGCGGAGCGCGGTGAGCGGCCGGGGCGTGGCGAGGCGAGGCGAGGCGAGCTGGAGAGGTAGTACCGCCGAGGAGTAGAGCTGAGAACTGACTGAGAGCCGCGCGGGGCCGGCGGCGGGGAGCTGAGTGCGGGCCGGGACCCTGCCCGCCCCGCCCCGCCCCGGCCCGGCGCACTGCCCCGCCTGCCTGCACCGCTCCACATGGATACCGGATTCACTCTAAGCTGGCGCAGTGCTCAGTTCGGCCAAAGTTCCCGCGCGCGACGCCAGCGCGACCTGGCGGCGGGCGGGAGCGTGCCCCCTCTCTCTCTCTCTCTCCCTCGCGGCGGCGGTCGATGCAGCCACAGCCGCGGAGCCGAGCCGCGCCGAGCCGCGCCGCGCTGTCGCCGGCTGGCGCTGGCGCTGCAGGCGAGCTGGGCCAGGGCCTGCATCGCGTCGAGCAGCGCTCTGAAGAGGAGAGCAGGAAAGCCCTGCGCTGGGCCCGAGTTGCCCCTCTCCCCGCCATGGCCCGCCCCGCCCCGCCCCGCCCCGCCCCGCCACGGCCCAGAAGCCTTCCTTCCTTTCCTCTCAGCGACGTGTAATTGCGGTGTCGTGACGTCACGACCGCGCGCGCGCGCCCCGCCCTGCTTGCCGTTTTGGCTTGCCTGGCAAAAATATATCGGCTACGACGGGAGGAGAAGAGCTCGTCGCCTCGCGGCCGCGGCGGAAGGGAAGTCCGGACCGAGGAGGACTTGACTTCAGTTGGGGGCGGGGAGGGGCTGGCCGAGCAGACCCCCTTCCGCTGGTTATCCTAGAAGGGCCGACCCCCCCCCCCCGGTCCTCCGCCCCCCCGCCCTGTGGTGCCCCGGTGACCTACTCTGCAGGCCCCGCCCCGCCCCGCCGGCCCTCGCGCTCCGCCTCGACCGACTTTTCGGCGGGGCGGGGCGGGGCGGGGCGGGGCGGCGGGGGCAGTCAGGGACTTACTCATCAGTTTCCGCGTCGTGCTTCCTGCTCTAGCCGCGCGAGCGCCACCGCGCACCGCGCCGTACACTGCAAACAAACTCACATTTTACTCTTCGCGCAAGAGTAAAAGGGCGATACAGCCCCTAAAAAGACATTTCTGTAACCGGCGCGCCCGGCCCGGCGCCGAGTGGGGTCGGAGACAAATGTCAAATGTCCGACAGACACAACACAACCTTTGCCCTCTCGCTCGCATGCCCCGGCTGTGTGTCAGGTCTAGGCGCGGGCTCGAGCCCCGGCCCCGGCCCCGGCCCCCCCGCTGCGCCCATCGCGACGCGACGGGACGGGACGGCCCCGTCTAGGTTTGCTCCGCGCAATCTTACTTGGAAATCAGGCGGGCGGGGCGGGGCGGGGCGGGGCGGGGCGGGGCGGGGCGGGGCGGGGCGGGGCGGGCTCGTGGGGCCTGGCCTACAACTGTCTTGCGTACACTCAATAGGCCAGGCCGGGTGGTCGGTTCGGGTCGGGTCAGCGTGCCACTGGAAGCCCAAGTGTGTGAATGTCGCACACTTGTGGCTGCGCGCGTTCCTATTCGTGCTCTTAAACAAGTGAGAGTGTACATTTTCAGGGAAATTTGACACACAGCTGAAGGGGCAAGTACCCAAATTGAAAATCACGCGTGTGAGATTTACACATTTGGGTGTCCCGTGGAGAGAACGGGCGGTGCCGAAGGGCTGTTTCACGAGAGAATACATACTCGAGAGTCACGTCGATGGGGGAGCGGGGCGCGTGTAATCTCACGATGGTGTAGAAACCTTTTTTTATTTTGCCTCAAACTTACAAGACATACGGACGATAACCTGAACTATAAACGGTTCTGGTCTGCGTCACCTTTTACTGTACCCCTGCCTACCCTGATAACAGCGCAGTGGAGCGGGTTGCCTATGCTCGACTCGGCAGGCGCGAATCGAGGTGAGACCTTGACTGTAACCCGTGTTTGCGAGCTGGGTGGGGCGGGGCCCGGGTCGCTATGTCGGTGATGTTCCGTCGGGCTGTTCTATGGGCGTTCCGCCCTGCAGGGCGGGGCGGGGCGGGGCGGGGCGGGGCGGGGCGAGTTCGCATGAAGGTCTGGTCCCGAGGCACGTGCACGTGCAGCGCTGCGGTGCCGCCTGATTCCGAAGGATGATTTCGTCGCTCTGTCTCTGTCCCACTCGTGGCGCGCTCCGTATCGGTGCGAGAGAGACAGAGCATCCTTCGGAATCAGGCGACTGCGCGGCCCGTTCCACCTGAGTGACAGGGTAGGGCAGCCCTGGCCGGCCCGGCCAGGCCGCCTACATACCCGGTGCCTGCCGGACACTACCCGTCCCCGTCCTGCCCGGCCCGGCCCGGCCGCTTATTTTGAGAAGCTCATCGAGTTCGGCACCTACGTCTGCCCGCTTTACTAAGTTCGGCCCCTTTCACTCCCGATTTCAAGGGTTAGGTGACATTAGGGTAGACTAAGCGAACCTAGCCTTACCTAGCCCAGAATAGCCTAACCTAACCTAATCGAACGCTTGAAATTTGGGGCTTTCTGGAGGTTGGGTGCCGAACTCGATGAGCTTCTCAAAATAAGCGGCCCGGCCCGGCCCGGCCGCGACGGAAACCGGTCGCCGCCTCCCCTCTCCTCTACCGCCGTTCCGTCCCGTCCACTTCAGTAACGTTCCGCTCCACTCCCGCCCCGCCCCGCCCCGCGGCTCCGTTCAGTTACGTCTCCGCTCTGTGTGTGTTTTTAGCGGTCATTCGCCCCGTCGTGCAGATATGTAGAAATATGTATTTTTTTTTGCATTTTATTTTTTGCGAATTTAAAACAATTTAGGGAAATTTAAAGTCTCTCTAGTGCAACCCCGCTGCGATCATCGCGTAGTTTATGGGTCGACCCTCGCGAGGTTGTCCAGTCCACCGCGGCATGCGAAAGAAAGCCGCCTGCAGGAGAGAAAAGCAGGGGGGAGGGGAGGGGAGGGGAGGATGTGTGCGGGGTGAAAATGTAAAACCGGCTCTAGGCCTCCCTTCTCCCGCTGGATGCTAAATGCACGCTGCTGACGCACCTACGTGGTGATGAGAGAGAGAGAGATAGAGAAACGCCAGATCTCTCTCTCTCTCTCTCTCTCTCTCTCTCTCTCTCTCTCTCTCTCTCTCTCTCTCCCTCTTTCTCCCTCTCTCGCTCTCTCGCTCTCTCGCTCTTTCTCGCTCTCTTGCTCTCTCTCGCTCTCTCTCACGCTCTCGTCTGGCCGCGCGTGTGAGTCTCCGATCCTCCGGGAAAGGCCTGCTGGCGCTGACGTACACTGTTATACATAATCGTAAATTCTCACTCCTACACGTGTGCAAGTGTCATTCACACACTTACGGCTTGGTGCAGCAAGCAGGCAGCCGTGCAGTCTATCCTGCGTGTGTAATTGCAGTGACTCTGTGTCCTGGAGGAAGAGGGCGATTAATGAGGCCGCCAAGCCCCGCCACGCCCCGCCACGCCCCGCCACGCCCCGCCACGCCCCGCCACGCCCCGCCCCGCCACGTCCCGCCACGCGGATATGAGCATGGGGACCTCGTGACGCGGCCGTGATTACGCTGCCAGCGGCCTTGGCTGCAGTTGCAGGTGTGGCGCCCCGCCCCCGCCCCGCCCCGCCCCGCCCCGCCCCGCCCCGCCCCCCCCCGCCCCTCCCCGCCCCGCCCCGCGCCCGCCTCATCGCGGTGCGTCTCTGTGCGCCTCCCCCACCTGCATCGCTTCCCGCTCGCCGGGCGTGTCTCCCTGTCGCCTACGTAGACTTCCCCGAAGGACGTCCCCTTGTCCGGGACGCGGAACGCTGGGGTCCAGAAGGGTCCACGACCCCCCCCGCCCCGCCCCTCCCGCGGCCCTTCTGCGCCTCTCAGACACCTTCCTCAACATGGAGAAGTTCTCCATGCTTCCTCAAGTCTCCCGTCGAGGAGGAGAGGAGCGGCTCTGCGAAAAACTTGGGACAAAAGGATGGGCTTACACCCGGGCAGGGGGATCCCGGAAAGCCGCGCCCTGCCCTGGTGGCGGGGCGGGGTGGGGCGGGGCGGGGCGGGGCGGGGCGGGGCGGGGCGCCCGGCCTAACGGGGCACTCGGCCCAGCCCTGGGTGGTGTGCAGCCAGCAGCCTCTGGGCTCAGACCAGTGTGAGGTGATAATTCTGCTCCCGTGACAGATATGCCAGGGGCAGGCTCCTCCCTACAGCCGCGCGGACAGACCTGGGGGGCATAACCGTCAGAGTAGGACAATGTACCGGGTGTTTTTTTGAATGCGTAACAGTGTTGCGGGTTTGCCTACTCTATTCGCCCGTAAGGCGCCATGGCCCCTGCAGCGCTACAGAGTATGCAATCCCACAACACTGTTACGCATTCAAAGAAACACCCGGTACTTTGCCTTCAGTTACCCAACTGCCGTACCGGTGGGCGAGGAGAGAAAGAGTTATCAGCGGGACTCCGCGGAGGGAACCTGGCTGGCAGATAACGGTGCCGCCCCGCCCCGCCCCGCCCCGCCCCGCCCCGCCCCGCCTCGCCCCGCCCCGCCCCGCCCCGCCCCGCCCCGCCCCGCCCCGCCCCGCCCCGCCCCGCCCCGCCCCGCCCCGCCGCGTCGCGACGCCTGATAATGCACCTGCCTTACGGTAAAGCCGATGAACAATGACGCGACGTTTTGCGCTCTCTGTTACTTTATTCTTTTATTATCTTTTTTGTTGCTGTCCGCGGGGCCGTGGGGATGCGGGGCGTACCGCGGGTGGGGCAGGGCGGGGCGGGGTGGGGCTGGGCGGGGGGCACACTATGGTCCCTGTACCGTTGCACAGGTCCCCATTGTCCTGTTCCGCGTACGGCCGGGCCGTCCAGGCCCAGGGAGGGACCGCTTCGCGCTCGCGACCTGGATCAGCAGCCCCCCCCCCCCCGGCCCCGCCCCGCCCCGCCCCGCCCCACCCGGAGTGTATGAGAAATGCGCCCACAGCGTTTTGCTGCATCGGCGCGCCGTTCTGCAGGACCGTGCCGCGGCGTGCCCGCCCGGCTGCCTACCTCGCAGGGGCGCCCTCGCATCGGTCTCCGCGATCGATTAGCTGCGCGGGCGGGGCGGGGCGGGGCGGGGCGGGGTGGGGTGGGGTGGGGCGGTGGCGGAGCCCCACGATCTGGGCAGGCCAGAGGGGTGGGGTACCGGAAATGGCGCCAGCGGCCCGGGCCGGGTCGGGCCGCAGGGGTAGCAGGGCAAGGGGTGGTGACTATGCACGGCCCGGCGGCCTGGCCCGGGGATCAAGAGCGCATACTCGTACCGGAGAGCGAGGCTCACTGGCGCTCTTTTTAGTTTCTTGTCACATGAGAGAGAGAGAGAGAGAGAGAGAGAGAGAGAGAGAGAGAGAGAGAGAGAGAGAAGGAATGAAAGGGTGGTATGCGATGCACAGAAGCGCAGAGGGTGTGGGTGAGGGGCGGAGTACGGGTGTCGCCGACGCGTTGCCACGGCAACCGACGCTCTGACCTCTCGTCTCCCTCTGCTCTCTGCTATGCGCTCGCAGGCACTTGAGCCCCTCCCCGCCCCGCCCCGCCCCGCGGAGTGCTCCCGTCGTAATAAGTCCTGTGAGTGTCGGACACTCGTGCAGTTTTATTCCAACACTTGTAGGCGTGTAGAATTTCGGTCGCACTACAGAGTGAGAGCCTGTGGGGCAGAGGGCGCCTTCTTCCCGACGCTGAGGATCGCCGGCGACACCGTGACACCCTGGCTGACGCCTACGCCATCGTCGGCGTCGTCGACCCAAAACTAGGTGGTCCAGGGATGGGTGCTCTCCTCTTACAGTTCGGACAACTTTCTCCTTTAGGTGCGGCAGCCCCGCCGGGGAGGGGCGTAGGTGATTTGGGCCGTAGTGCGGCGGGGCGGGGCGGGGCGGGGCGGGGCGGGGCGGGGCGGGGCGCCGACGTGACGGGGCGGGGGAGGGGAGGGGATCTCGTGGGGGAATCTCTAGGACAAGCGGCGCTGCGAGCCTGTCGCTTGGCGCTTGGTTCCGCCCCGCCCCGCCCCGCCCCACCCCACCCCGCTTTGCCGCAACACCAGCACGTGGTGGGGTCAGCGACCGCTCGCCCGGCCCCCGCGGCGCGCCCGCCCCACCCCGCCCGCCCCGCCCCGCGCCACGCCACGCCGCAGCAACTGCAGCGAGCGCGGCGGGCGATGCATCTCTCCACTCATGTCGGGGCGTGGCCGCCGCCTGCCTGCCTGCCTGACAGACCTCGCCATTATTGGCCTTGCCGTTTGTGAAGCAAGTTGAATCCGTCCTCCGTCCAGCGGGGCGGGGCGGGGCGGGGCGGGGCGGGGCGGCCGCGAGCTACGGGATGGGGTTAATTCCTCATTGAGGGCGAGGCGAGGCGCGCTGTGACGTGGCAACACTGGCCGCTGATGCCGCTGCTGAGCTGTGCTGCGGCACCACACCACGCCCACGCCACATTGTGTCCGGCCCGGCTGGCCCGGGCTGCAGGCCTGCCCGCCCCGCCCCGCCCCGCCCCGCCCCGCCCCGCCCTGCTCGGCTCGAACCAGTTACGGTCAGTTGGCACGTCCTGTCCGCTCGCCCGCCCTGGCCCGGCCCGGCCCGTCAGTGTGTCCTGGCAGTCTCCATCCGGGCGGGGCGGGGCGGGGCGGGGCGGGGCGGCAGGGCCTTGGTGACCGAGGTGCGAAGTAAAGGTGTCGTGGCGCTAACAACCACCCCGCCCCACCCCACCCCGCCCCACCCCACCCCACCCCGCCCCGCCCCGCCCGCAGGCGCAATGCATCCGCGAGTGTCCGTGTGGGTAGGGAGTAACCCTCCGGAACTCCTTCACCTCGGACTCGGCAGTCGTTCACGTTTTCCTCGCCGTTTTCCCTTCTCTTTTGAGTTTACCGTCGCGGGGGTTACGGTGGGCGCCACCTCCCGTCAGGGGCCGGGCGCGGGCCGGGTGCCATCTGCCCAGCTGCCGCCCGCCCCGCCCGCCCCGCACCTGCCAGCACGCCCAGCTGTCCGAATGACGCACACTCGCAGGTGTGTCCATCTCCACTCGCACACTCGCCTCTTCCCGTGAGTGGACAAACTCACGCGCGATTCACTCGGTCACGCCCGGACCCTGTCCGTGTTTCGCGGCCGGCCGGCCCCCGCCAAGCTCCGCTCCGTCGCGTTGGGTGCGCTTTTCCCCATTGTACCCATGACGCGATTGACGGCGAGTGTGACCTGAGTGCTGACGTCAAGCAGAGCTGAGCTGCCCCTGGTCTGACGTCAGTCATCGACGTCGTCGTCAAGGTGCAGGGCGGGGCCGGGGCGGGGCCGGGGCGGGGCCGGGGCGGGGGCGGCTCCTCGCTGCAGGGAGCCCTGCGCAGTCTAGACGGGGCGGCAGACACGACGACACGACACGACACGACAGTGTCCCCTATCGGTCCCCGGCCTGGGCCTGGCCGACCAGCCGCCTTTGTGCCCTCATAACCTGTGCGACCCCGCGGGGGCCGCGGCGCCTAGCAGCGCGGGTCGGGCCGGGCCGGGCGAGGCCCCACACATGCAGTCTCACGCTTTCACCTCCAAGAAGCCCTTCTTCCTCCTCCTCATCCTCCTTTCCCCGACGCGCCACGGACAAAATCTCGCAGCAGAACAGACGCCCGCGCACCGACTTTTTATTATTTTCACACGGATTTTCGCTATACGTCTCGCCCTGCTGTGGCAGCGCGCGGGAGCAGTGGCACTGGCCCTCCTCGGGGAGGAGCGGTCGCAGGAGAAATCCCTGTGCAGTGTGCACCTCGAGTCGGGAAATCCCTGAGAGTGAAGACTCGAGCAGCTGCCAAAAGGCGCCAGCCACGCCCAGGCCCAGGCAGCAGCAGCCACAGCAGCAGGTACTTGACGCTTGACGTCCGCCGGCCGGACCCGTACCCGTACGCGGTACCAGCTTCTCCTGTATTTTCTGAGAACGGCCCAGAAAATAAACTGGCCGGGAAATGGAACAGCACGAGATTACCGTCCTGCAGCGCGCCGGCCGCCCCGCCCCGCCCCGCGCCCCGCCCCGCCCCGCCTCGCCGCACCCCACCCAGCCCCGCCCCGCCCCGCCCTCTTTGACGTCGTATGCACCGCGCTGCACTCCGCCGCGCTCGCAGCTATTTGCAGTCGCAGCGCACTTCCCACGGCGGCCTGTAACTTGTGATGGCCCCGGCCGCCGTTGAGCGGTTTATGTGGACGTCCCGGTCCCGGCCCAGCCCGGCCGTGGGCAGGGGGCTTAGCGACGACCCCTCGGCGGGGTGGGGCGGGGCGGGGCGGGGCGGCCGATGACGGTGTCAGGAGCAGGCTGGGCTGGGCAGGTGGCTTGGGTGCGCTGCAGTCCAGTCCAGTCCGGTGCTCAGAGGGTAACTGGGGGCGGGGGCGGGGCCACGCTGCGGTGTTACGGACGTCCCCTGCTGCAGCTGCTCCGGCGCCAGGTGCCCGAGGGAGGACAGCAGGACAGGTGGTTTAGGCACGCCCCCCGCCCCGCCCCGCGCGCTCCTCAGTCCGGGAGTGCAGCGCCGTGGCGGGGCGGGGCGGGGACGCGAGCCCAGCGGGCCGGATGCAAGATGTTATCTTCTGGTCAAGTTCAGTGCGCGGGGAATCCGAGAGCGCCTGCTGGCCCCGCCCCGCCCCGCCCTAACGCGCCCCACCGCGCCGTGGGCTGAACACTGAGCTAAGGGTTATCGTGCTGCCGACTCTTCGGAATTCACCTCACCGCGCCGCGCCCGCCGCTGCCGTCGCCGGGTTTCATCCTGGACGGACGCAAGCCTCAGCCCGCGCGCGGACCGGGACCGCGACTCGCTCGCGTGAATCGGGCTCCACGCCAAGCCCTGCCCCGCCGGGGTCAAAGTTCCTCCCGTCGAAGGTACATTCCGCCCTCCCTCCACTTTTAATATTCCCCCCTCCCCGCCCCGCTGCACCCCGCTACGCCCTTCTCGCGACTTGCCTGCACCGCTGGGAGTATCCCGAGGTGCGGCGGGGCGGGGCGGGGCGGGGCGGGGCGGGGCGGGGCGCGGGCCGATGCGAGCCTGGTGCGTCCCGTGTCGGCCCTGCGGCGGCGTGGCGTGGCGCGGCGCGGCGTGGGGGAGGGGAGGGGAGGGGGCGTAGGCCCGCTGCAGAGGGCGATGTCCTCCGAGCCTTGCACGTGGTTCCTCGCGGGAGGGCGCGTCACTAAGGGACGAGCGCGCGTCTCCAGTCCGGCGCCCTGGCGGGGCGGGACGGGGCGGGGCGTGGCGGCGCCTAGGTGGACGCTGTAGACCCGAGGGCGACGACCGGTGACCACCCGCACACGTCCTATTTCCTAAACAACTAGTTCTTCTTGGAGCCCCACTCGTAAACACACTTTACTTCCACCACAAAGCACAAAAGGGGCACAGTAGTTATAACGCGGCGCCGCGCCGCTGCGCTGGTCCCGGTCCCGGTCCCGGTCCCGGCCCGGGCTCACATTACTCCGTCATTTAGGCCCTTTGGTCTGACGGAGGGCCGGGCCGGGCCGGGCCGGATCGGGGTCACTGACTCCAATTCTTTAACAGCCATCAGAGAAACGCTCGTTCGGGTTCGGGCCGCGCTGCCCTTTGAACCCCGTGGACGTGTGTGTGTGTGTGTGTGTGTGTGTGTGTGTGTGTGTGTGTGTGTGTGCGTGTGCGTGCGTGCGTGCGCGTCTGACTGTGATCCTTTTGTTCCCCGCCCGGCCCGCTCCGTCTCGTCTAGGCCCGGGGCCTCCGCCGTGTTCGGCAGGGCTGGCCAGCGCTGCGCTAGGCCCTTGCTGCAGGCCCTCCTGCTGCCCCTGCAGGCGGGCCCTGCAGGCGGGCCCTGCTGCTCCTGCAGGCTGCAGGCCCTGCAGGGTCGACGCCCTTGCCGTGCGGCGCGGCGTGGCGCGGCGGTGCGCGCGGTGCACTGGCCAGCAGGAGGCGAGGCACCGGGCTGCAGAGCGGCGACCAGTGCTGCCTTTTTCTCTTCCTCTCTCGCTGCCCTCCCGGTCAGTGGCCGACCCTGGGGCGGGGCGGGGCGGGGTGGGGCGGGGCGGGGTGGAGCAACGCCGCACGAAAAGCGCGCCTAAATCTGACCAGCAGCGGGCGTCATCGAACCGCGGGCCGCGGGGCGAGGCGGGGGGGCTGGGCCAGTCGATATCACGCCGACGACATCGTGACATGACACGTAAACCGACAGCCTTCATAATAAAAAATTAAAAAAGAAGCAATATGATGGTGTTCCGCACCGCACCGCACCATGGCGAAAGATTGATGTCTATTCAGTCCTGCTTTTGCCACACAGCACGCTCCTACTGCGAGCTCGCTGCTGCTGCTTTCCGAAAGAAAACCCCTTCAGGAAGTAAGAAACGGATAAAAGGAGGAAACGAATCAGGTAGCGGTCGAGAAGGGGAAAACGGTGGTGGTGGAACTGAAGTGAAACTGCCGCTGTTCACGCGAGCGCTGCAGGCAGGCCAGGCAGGGCCTCCAGGGTGGCACCAACGGCCCGGCCCGGCGCCAGGGCCGGGGGTGGCCGCCGCACCGCCGCGCCGCAGCAGTAGCACCAGTTCGATTTTACCACCGCCCCGCCCCGAGCCGCGCGGGGGCGTAGCGGGGTGGGGCGGGGCGGGGCGGGCTGGGGTGGTCCTTCCCCCTGGGGAGCTTTTTTATTCAGTTACCCACACGGGGGGTGTAACTGGGGCTAGAGACCAGCCCTAGCCCCCGTGCTGTGCACTGTGCATGGCGTGAGGCGGGCGGGCCGGGGCGGGCAGCGATACAGACATTGCAAGAGTTAATCTTGCGGAAAATACACGGCTGTTGGACATGTGTGCTTACACGATTGCATAGTACACACCACGGCCCGGCCCGCCCCGGAGCTCGCGTGCAGGGGATCAGTGTTCGAATAGCGCGATGCCTCACGTAAACGTGCAACACTTCGCGCACGCTTTCGCGCGTGTACAGCATGCTGTCAGTGCGGCTCAAAACGTCTGCGTGTGTATGACAGTGTGTGTGTACGTTTGGGGGAAGGAGGGGTGGTGGATGGTGAGAGTATGCACTGTAATAAGAGCAAATGCCTCTTCTGCTAGAGTGATTGGCAGGGTGGGGCGGAGGTTTGGGAAAGCAAGCAAACCTCCCCGCCCGCCCCTATTTGCACTGTTCTTAGCCGCGCTATCGCACGCGGCCCCGCCGCACCCCGCCCCCTCCCCGCAGTTTTGAGTAATGACCACATCAGCCAGTAGGGGCGTAATTACCCCCACCACCACCCCCTTCGCCACCCCCTCACCCCTCACCCCCTTCGCGGCGCCCGCAACTTGCGGCTCCATCATCCGTTGGGAACAAAAGGGGGAAATAAAATAAATGTCTAATGTATATTAATGTGAAGGGAAAGAGAGAGGGGAAAAGTTTTTAAAAAATGAAACTGTTTCGTATTTAATGTTGAAATGATTCACGTTGGCAGCTCTGTAGGCAGGCGCAGGGGTAGGGCTGGCGGCGGCCTCAACAAGTGCAGTGCGATTGCATCGCGGCGCGGCGGGCCAGGAGGGTAGTGTTTCAACCCCTTCCCCGGCCCGGCCCGGCGCGGCCCGGCGCGGCCGTGCACCCCTCCACGACAACCCCTAATGAGAGCGGGAGTGCCGGCCGGCCGGCCGGGCCGGGTGAGGAGACGCGAACCGCCGTAACTCCGCTCGGGGGCTCGTTGAGTTACGTTGCTGCTGGACGGCCACGCCGTTTTACCGCACTACTGTAGCGTGACTCACGTCACTCACGCTTCCGCTCCGCCGCCGTTACGTCCTCCGCACTGGCGGTAGGCAAAAAAAGAAAAAAATATATATAAAAAAATAGAAAAATTAAACTTGGCGCACGGAATTTTTGAAAGTTTTGCCTCGAGTCCAAGTCCCCAACCGCGGCGCACCTCGACTGGTACTTTAAAAAAGAATATTGTCGCCAGATTTTGATTTGTTGTTCTCCAGGCTTCAAAACGCCCAACAAAGTTTTATCAATAAAAAGCAGCTGGTTACTGGTACCATACCATATGTATCAAATGTACGAGGGGTAAAATGAAATAAATTCTAACACAAATTCTGTTAATGAACCTGTGTGTGGTGTGTGGTGTCTGCACGCTCGATGCAGCTCTGCTATGCTGTGTGCGCGTCCCTGGTGGACACTTATACGCGACTCGGCCCCGCGTTTAACAACGCCTCATTGATGCGACTCGTAAATTTCGCCGCAAAACTGGCGTCAGTTTGACGGCGCTGCGCTGCGCATGGACGTGCACAGGGGTGTGTAGTATGACGCAAGCTGACCCGGGCGTGACGTCATGGCTGTGCGCTTCTACGTGCCGTGCCGTGTGCCGTCTCGCTCCCGGGAAAAATAAATAAAAATCACTTGCTCTGCCGAGTGTTCCCTACCTCTATCCCTGTGTGTGTGTGTGCGTGCGCCGGGGCAGATAGTGTCCCTCCCTCTCTGGCCGCGCCCCGCCCCGCCCCACCCCACCCCACCCCACCCCACCCCACCCCACCCCGCCCCGCCCCGCCCCGCCCCGCCCCGCCGCGCGATGCACGTGGTATAAATACCCTCGTCTAAAAGCGCCCCGCGTGGGCGCGCGGCCCCCGGCCCGGGCCGGGCCCAGTACAGCCTACGGCACAGCGCAGCACAGCACATGCAGGCCGGCAGGCAGCCCGGCCTGGCCGCAGCAGTCGAGCTGTACTCATCTATTATTATTTTGGCTTTCAGACCGCGCCGCGCCGGGGGCGCCGGGGGCCGGGCCGCACCACCGCCGCCGTGCCGTCACCGCCGCCACCACCATCAAGTGAGAGATCTGTATTGACCGAGTGACTCTAGCCCGGGCCAGGGCCGCGGGCCGCGGGCCGCCCCCTCACCAGCGGCGCCCCACCACGCCGCGACCGCAGCCAGGCAGGGGCGGGCCAGGAGGGGCGTCCCGTCCCGTCCCGGCCCGTCCGGCGCTCGGGTTGTCGCCATGGCAACGGCGACGACGGCGATGCCGGCGGCGAACGGTCACATAATAACGCCGTCGACGCCATCCTGGCTCGTGCCCGTGCAGCGGGGCGGGGCGGGGCGGGGCGGGGCGGGGGACGCCCGTGGGGCCTGGGGCTGGGCGTCATTGTCCCGCGCGGGGCGGGGCGGGGTGCGGGAGGCTCAGGGTACACTGCCAACGACACCGCGTTGTCTCGCCTCGCCTCACTCTACTCAAGGAAAATGACAACGGCGACCACTAGTCCACCAGTCATGCTGGCAACCCCCAACCAACCCCTCGGCGCGGCGGGGCGGGGCGGGGCGGGGCAGGGCGGGCTGGGAGGGGAGCTGCATCGACAGCCCTCCGCCCTACCACGCCACGCCGCGGGGAATCTGTTAGCCACCCCAAGACGCGGCTCGGCGGGGGGAAGCGATCGTCCTGGCGAGTTACGTTATGCTATGTACGGTGTCGACAGTCGAAGCGGGTGAAAAACCGGATGAGCTGTGAGAAGGTTTTTTCATGTCTCGGTCTGGTGGTCCTGCTGCTAGCGGCGAGTCACCTCTTCTCGCGTCCACCGCGCAGCGCACAGTATTTCTAGCCACGGTCGATGGCCTGGCTCGTGGACTACACGAGGGCGACGATGAGTGGACGCCGCGGTCAGGGCCGGGCGCCAGGCTGGTGCCGGTGCCGGCCGGGGCGCGAAACTTTAGTGTAACGGGACGGAGCACGGAGCGGAGCGGGAGCGGGAGCGGCCGGGTCCAGCCCACATCATCCTCATCTTCATCCTCCCCGGGATGCTGCAAGGCTCACCTGCATGGCCTGACCTGACCGCGCTGCGCTCTGCTCTCGCGTGGCTCTCGCCCCCCCGCCCCACCCCCCCCCGCCCCGCCCCGCCCCGCCCCACCCCTCCACCGCCGAGCCGCCGCCGCCACGCCCAGCGCGTAGCCGCACCGCCGCTCCGCGCCGCGCCTGGGCTGCCTGCGCTGCGCCGGGTCGACGAACTCCCCGGGTCGCGGAGCGTCGCTGAGGTCACTGACCGATTTCTGCGTACACGTGGATGCCCCGCCGCGCCCCGCCCCGCCCCACCCCGCCGCGTGGCCCTTCGCCCTCCCTACCTCCCTTCCCCTTCCCGCTAGCTTGTCCTCCTCTCTGTCTATATCTAGGTCTGCGAGCTACGGGCCCTACCATTTTGTACCAAGTATCATTATTATGGCCGACCAACAACCCCGGCCCGGCCCGGCCCGGCCGGGTACAGTTAGTGTACGCCTGTACGCCGCTTTGAGGCTCGCCGGACGGGACACCGTTCGCCATTGGACGGTGCCCGTTACGTAATTTGCGCCGGATGACTTATTCCAGTTGTCAAAAGTCGGTATTGAAAAGCTGTCCCGTCGCTCGCGCATGTCAACTGCGGATCGGATCCGCCGGCAGATTCCTGTAGCCCGTTGGATCAGACTTGGGCCCCTGCTGCCCCGTGCCAGGGGTGTCTCTAAGAAAGTGAAAACGATTTAAACGGCCTCGAGTTTTCTACTTGCGGCGTCGAAATTTGAGTGGTCGTCTTCAGTGTGATTTTTATGACATTTTTTGGGAGTGAAAATTGACTCGTGGTCGTGACCACTTTGAAATCGGAGCACGGCGCTACGACCATTTCATTTTGGAAACGGGCGGACAGACAGACAGACAGACAGACAGACAGGCGGGTGGAAGGGCGGGGCGGGGCGGTCCCGCCCGACCATCTCCTCCCCAGGCCTCCTTATTGATCGTTGCGAGCAGGGGCAGGGCACGGGGCTGGTGGCTGCGCTGGGGCGTATCCAGGGGCGTAGCTGCAACGCGCCGCTCCCGGGGGGCGTAACCAGGGGCGTACCTGCAACGTGCCACTCCCGGGGGGCGTAACCAGGGGCGTACCTGAAACGTGCCACTCCCGGGGGGCGTAACCAGGGGCGTACCTGCAACGCGCCGCTCCCGGGGGGCGTAACCAGGGGCGTACCTGCAACGCGCCGCTCCCGGGGGGCGTAACCAGGGGCGTACCTGAAACGTGCCACTCCCGGGGGGCGTAACCAGGGGCGTACCTGCAACGCGCCGCTCCCGGGGGGCGTAACCAGGGGCGTACCTGCAACGCGCCGCTCCCGGGGGGCGTAACCAGGGGCGTACCTGCAACGCGCCGCTCCCGGGGGGCGTAACCAGGGGCGTACCTGCAACGCGCCGCTCCTGGGGGCGTACCTGAAACGCGCCACTCCCGGGGGGCGTAACCAGGGGCGTACCTGCAACGCACCACTCCCGGGGGGCGTAACCAGGGGCGATGGCAGGCAAGCACGCGCGCCGCGTAGAAATCCGCTAAAACATGCTCATGTCTCGCAGTGCATGGCGCCGTGGCGCTGTGCGTTTGCGTGCGGAGCGGGGTAGGGGGCATTTCCTTTTGCGTCGCTAATTACTACATTCGAGCCCGCCCCGCCCCGCCCCGCCCCGCCCCGCCCCGCCCCGCCCCGCCCCGCCCCGCCCCGCCCCGCCCCGCCCCGCCCCGCCCCGCTCGATACACACGACCCTTCGGCCCGGCTAGTGGCGCCTGGCGCCCCGGGCCGGCCACAGCCTGGCCTGCGCCGCTCAAATCTTTTCAATTTTTATCTCCAGAATTAATGAGCTGCGGTATACCTATCTCTTCCTAAGTGAGAAGCTCACGTGACCAACAGGGAAGTCCACTGCCCTGCGTGTTTACTTGGGTTCTCAAAAGGTTCGCTCAGGGTTCCCTTACGGTTCCCCGCTAGTGCCACAGAATCATTAATAAGGCCTGGAATGTGAAGTAAAGCGCTGGTCGCTGCGTGGCGGGGTGGGGCCCACCCTGGGGAACGCCCGGGGCCTGCCCGGGGCCCGGGGGTGGTGGGCGTGGCGTGGCGGCCACGAGCAGTACAGTAGAGCACTCCTCGCCGCAGCCCCACTACTGGGACTCCAGCGAAAGTTTCCAGCAGCTGGAGGCTTAACGCCGGCTCAGGCGGGAGCTCAGACGGCCCTCCAGCCACCACGCTGGTGGCTTGCACACTCCCCCCTCCGACGCCGGCGCCAGCACTGGATTCCAGCACGCGCTCTTTTGGGAACTTTGCGAGAGATTTGACTGGAGCTGGCGTCATTAGGTGCTGTGGCTGCAGCTCCTGGTCCGGGGAGTGCCCACACCTGAGTCAGCCTACCTCCAGGCCGTACTCGGCAGTGCTTCCCTCCCTCCTCACCCCCGCGGCTTCTCCAGCAGCCTCCAGCAGCCCCTCCAGCCTCCCAGCTCGGCCCGCGCGGATCGATGGCGCCCTGTGCTGCCCTGCAGCCCGTGGCGCAGCCCCTCTCTCCAGCTCCAGCTCCAGCGCCACCCCTCGCTGTGCCCTGCTCCGGGGCCGCCGGGACCTCCAGCCATGCTCCAGCCCCGCGGCCCCTTTACCGTTGCCATGGCAACGGAGGGGCTTTGTCTGGATCACGGCTACCCCCGGCTGGCTATACACCATTCTGCTGCCCTGCACAGCGGGAACAGCAAAATACGCCCTCGAAATCCTGCCGCAGGAGGCCGGGCCGGCCTGGTCGGGACTTCCCCTGAGGCCCATGGAGGCTGACCATGGAGTATAGCTGTGATGGAGAAGCAGCTCTGGAACCTATTGAAAACTCACTGCTCACTGCAAGGCTCCAGGCTTAAATATAGTTCCATCTCTCGCCGCACCCAAACCGCGATGCGGATGCACCGCGACGCTGCAGGGCCGCGCGCCCGGGCAATATCTGCGTCGCCCTCGACACTGGAAAAACTAACGTGACATGCGTCACGTTTCTTGCTGCACTCTCGGGAGAGATCGTTTCTTGCTGCACTCTCTGAGTGATGCCACTATCCTTTGGCATGGGGAGGAGTGCGCCAAGAAACGTTCTCTCCCGAGGGCGCACGATAATGTGTGACACATGTCACACTTGTTTTTCCAGTAGAGGCGCAGGCTGTTCGCACGGCCTGACTATACTGTGATCGCTCCATCACAAAAGTATCCCCGCCGATTCCTCGATATTGTATATCTGTGGTGTACCTCTGAAACTTATTGATTCGGCCTTACATTTCGTACTCTGCTTACACGATGCTTGCTGTAATGGATAATTTCTGGGAAGTTGGTAGAACTACACCCTGGATTGCCACAGGGTGGAAACAGGGGTAGAAACACCTGCGCAAAGAACTAGAGCAACGAGGAGTGAAGAGGGAGCTTGGCCCCCCCTTTGCACTGCCCCCGGCTGCAGCACACCCCCGCCCCCACCCCCGGCCCGGGTGCCCCTGCTGTAACGATCGGGTCCGGTAGCGGCCCCCTTCGGCGGCCCCAGCCGGGGAGAAATGGGTCAACTGCAAAGCACCCCACCCACTCGGCACCGCCTCGTTTTCACAACCCTTTGTTCTGAATTTCTACCCCGGGTTCCCAACGGAACGCCGTGCTGGGTAGGCAACCCAACGCACGCGCGTGTCGGGCGCGCTGCGGTCCCGCGAGGCTGCAGCCGGCACCGAGCTCGTGACGTAATCAGGGGTGGGTAGCCTCAAAGCCAGGCTAGAGCAGAAGCCAGAAGTACTAGGAGCGCACCGAGCGCTGGTAACTTGCGGTTATTTCCGGCTCTTAAAGAGTCCTGTTACATCTAAGCATCAGGAGACATTTTATTCCGGCATCGTCTTTGTCCCCTAATCACCATCTGACCGTGTCATGATTCGGTCGGGAAGCACAACCCTTTTTGGGAACCCTCTGCTGAGGTTATGCTCATCGGAGTCTGTAAACGTATTTGCTCAAGTAAGTTTTTTAAAAACGCCGTGTTCTTTGGGAGATGGAGAACTTAAATCATGGGATATTCGTTATGTCTCAAGTATTCGTAGTTTGAGTAGACAGTACTTTTTAATTCCATTATTATGACATAAACACAATAGTTCCTGAAACAGTCCTCATTTTTATTATATCACAATTACATTTTAATTCAGAATGCCGTTCACAATAATGGCCACAAGAAATACCTTCAGAATGCCTTTCTCCAACGCTCCATGACAACTTTGCGAAGGCCAGTAACCCAATCCAAAGGCATACCGCCACGTGCTTGGTTTCTTTTGGTAAGTTACATTTTTTGAATTTCTGCTACACTTATCACAAAGCATAATAACACTTCTAAATAAAATAATATTTTCTTGGCTTCAGTCGATTCCTGCAGCTACATTTGCTTTAGGCTGCTGGCAAGTCAAAAGAAAGGCATGGAAAGAGGAGATAATTGAACACATGCATAGAAGGATACATAGAAATCCCATTCCATTGCCTCACACGTAAGTTTTAGTGTTCTAAATAAATTTAATTTTTGTTTTACCAGTTTATATAAATTGCTTTCTGTCACAGAATGGAAGAAATTGACAAGCTAGATTATTGTCCAGTAACTCTCACAGGGACATTTGATCACTCAAAGGAACTGTACTTAGGACCAAGATCTCAGATAAATGTAGAAAATCATAAGGGTGGAGAAGGAGGTGGAATATTTTCCTCTTCTAAAGCTGGATACAATGTTATCACACCTTTTAAACCAAGTGATAGAGAGTGAGTTCTTATGACATGTTTTCCTCCATATAATTTGGCCTACTTTTCTTATGGAAAAAATCAATTTTTTAAAAATTGCAGCTATTACATCCTGATTAATAGGGGCTGGGTTCCTTCTGATCGGAAAAACCCAGCTCACCGGGCAGAAGGCCAAGTACCTGGTGAAGTTACCCTTAATGGAATTATACGATTGCCTGAAAAAAGAGAACCTTTTATGATGAAAAACTCCCCTGAGCAAAATCAATGGGTTTACCGGTATGCTGTTGTGTTTCATTGAAAACCTGCTTGGTTATTATTAATGTACTTGGTTTTTAGATTCGACCTCTTTTTGATTTAAAGGGATGTAGATAAAATGGCAGAGGTTGCTGGAACAGCTCCCATTTTCATTGATGCGTCAGAAGATTCATGGATACCAGGTGGACCCATTGGTGGGCAAACAAACCTTTCTATTCGCAATGAGCATATGCAGTACATAATAACATGGTAAGATTTTTAACAATTTCTCTGTTTAATTGATCTTTATCTACTTATATAACTTTCATTTCTCTTTTGGGTGTTTCAGGTTTTCTTTATGTGCCATCACATCTTACATGTGGCACAATCAATTTATAGCTTCTACTGGTCTAAGGGGAAGGCTCAGATGATGATTTTTTCCCCTTAAGTATTAGACTATTCTTTTTCACCACATAATTATTTGTCAAATTTTGGTATATGTACAATTTTTTATCTATCCAGTTATTTATATGAACTTATCAAATTTTGGTATACATATATTCAATTTTTCTTATCTATCCAGTTATTAATATTATGTCAGTTTCGGCTTCTGAGGCCAATGTTGTTTGTATGGCTGTGATTGACTTTACTTCATCAGCAATCTTTAGGTACAGTGTAAGTAAAGAAATAACTATTTGCACTCTGAAAATTCGAAGATCAATTATTTTAACCACCCTTCTTTGTATTGGGAGCTAAGTAAAAGCAGTACAAAGAAATAAAGAAAATAAATCACATTTCTGTTTATTGTCCTCCAAGTGTTTTACAAAAGCTGGCATAATTGGTACCAGCTCCAGGAAGCACATAATAGGACTACTTCAAATAGACATACACATACACCTATCTGGATTGTTGTTTTGACACTATCTTTCAGACTAAAAGGATATACTTTGGAAGCAGTAGCTGTCATTATTTTGCAATAGTACAAGTTACAAGGTATTAATAGTGAAAAAATAAATCTAAAATCATTGTTTTTTGCGCTTTAGAAAACTTCGCCCTCTCCATCGGCCTTTACCACGGGTAGGTTTACCTGTAGCATTACTGCCATCTTCAACAGGCTTGTGTACATCGTGTAAAGCTGAATACAATAGATCACCATCTTGGCTGTTAAATGTTAATTCTGATAGCTCCTCTTTAGAGAGAGAAAGGAGGTGCGAGAGGGACTGACCCTTTCGAAGGACAGAGTTGACATTCTTTGTATTTACACCTGGAAGTTTAGAGATAAAGTCCTGCAATTAAAAGAAATTGATTAGAGATGATAATCACACTGAAAAAACACAAAGATAATGTACCCATTTTCAATTTTACTTGGATTGCAATGTTGAATTTCTCTGCAAATTCATCATCACCACTTGCCACTTCAGCCCCAATCATGGCGGCCTGCGAAGCATTTGGTTGTTCTCTTCCTTCCTACAAGTAGATTTTTCTATTAATTTGTTTCCAAATAAAATTTTTAATAAGATTAAATAAATAAATAATTAAATAAATAAATACCTTAAGCTCTTCAAAAAGTTGAGCAGTAGCATAAGGACTAGGGGACCAAACAAGTCGTAGTCGTGGAAAATGCATAGTGAGTAGGATTAACTTTGAAGATATATCACTAGCTGATATGTCATTGCTTAAATAATATCTGCCCTGCAATTCAAAGAAAATATTCTCCAGTAAACATGTGTGCATGGTGGTTTACTAACAGAGATAGATAGGAAGTGTGCCCTTACCTGTAGTGCAAATGGCTTTTTGTGATCAAATTCAATTAATAACATTGGCTTTGAATAGTGTCTGGTCATAGCAGTAGCTTGTGTATATAGACGACCATTATTTAAAGACCCAATTAAATCACTGACACTCTTACGTTCAACACAAATTTCAGGTGTAAGAATGTAGTCCCCAACCTTAAAAAATAATAATAACAGGTATAAAATAATGTCGAGATATAATGAAAACAAATTCTACATGATTATACTGAGAAAAAGACTAACATTGATTGTGACAGGCTCAATTTCAATACCACGGCGATGAATTAGAGCTGGTAGTTCACTCCTAAATTCCCGCATATCAACAATAATAATTGGCGTGCTTGTAGGAGCTTTGGGAATACCTCCTTTACGAGTGTTTTGATTTGGCAAACCAGCAGCAACCGTGGCTGATTGCCCTACATCCCGCCTAAGTTCTGCACAGTCTCCTGACTTACCATCTTGATCAGCTGGGATTACCATGGTCTGTCAATATATAAAGGTAACATTACATGGTTAAAATTACCTCAACCACATTTTAACTGCAATTCTTTGGTACTTACAGCTTTTTCTTTGATTAGATACTCAAATGCTTCCTTTTCCTGTCGTAATGTAGTGAGGTAGGCTTGTTCCTCCACAGAACCACCATACATTACAAAATAAGCAGTCAAATCAACGGTTGGTGATGAGCTTTGGAATACCTAAAGTAGAAAGCAAACTGTTGACTTTGGACAAAGGAAATAGATAAAAAAATAAATAAAAATATGGAAGGTAAGAAAGAATTTGAATCTATACGAACTTCTAGCTGTCTTACTGCTGATAAGTCAGCATCATACATAACAACAGTGTGAGGTTGAATCTGCTGTAGTGTTTTCGTCAAAGCTAATGGATCCCCATCTTTTTTGAATGATTGTATGGTAATAATAGGCAAGAGCTTGTCAGATTGAGTTGGCGGTAAACTTTCAACCTAAAAATACAGATGCAGAGAGTCATAGAGAGATAACAGAATCAAACAGAATTGAAAGTGATCATCTCTATTAACACTAACATTCTCCTGCTCCTCAAAGTAGGATAGGTTTGGCAAGTCACTTGAGCTCTTGGAAGGTTCCTGTTGTGTCATAGTGAGGCAGTAGCTGTCTTTAATATCTTCTTCCGCATTGTCATCAGGAAAACCAAAAGTATCATGCTGGAATTCTTCTACTTCTTCTTCACCAAACAAACTATCAGGATCATCAGGATCTAGGCTTTTTCTCTTGTGACCCGTAGAATCCATAGCCAGACCGAACTGGGCAATGACAGCTGGAGTTCGATGTTGAGTGGCTCGTCTAAATAAGCGCTGAAGCATAGCTTTTGACCCTTTAGTCAGGTACTGAAATTAAGAGTTTAGAATGAAAGAGGAAGTACACCAATGACTAAGTAAAACATATTAAAGCATTCTTGTTGTATGAGGTGCAGAACATAACAATACCTCCTTAAGTTGATTTCCTGTTCGTATGTCCTCTACCAGAACAAGTACATGGTTGGTACCTTGTGGAGCATCAATATTGGATATGCCTTTAAGCTTATCTTGGACCTCACCAAGAATTTCAGACAAAGCCACCCATTTTGGTGAATGTTCAGGATTTATTTCTGCGTCTCTGGAACTTGAGGTACTTCCACAAACTCGCTGACGTGCTAATAGAAAAAGGTCTTCTGCTGGATCTAAGATCAGCCATCCAGAATTTCTTCTCGCATATTCTGTGCTCCGAAGTGAGGTCACAAGAGAATTGAAGGTTACACAGTCATACTGTGTTAAACACCTGTTAGTTAAAAATCAATATTTCAACTGATTTAAAGGGGGAGGAAAAAAAAGCATCCTCAGCAACAAAATTCAAACTTTTACCTTAAAACTGATCTTAATGTTTTTATATCAGCAACTAGTTGGCGAGTTTTAGAACTTAGTTGGTTCCAAATTGGATCCAATTGATATTGAAGAAGCTTGTGAAACGATTTTGAAATGGCATTTTCAACAGTTATGTCATCTGTATCCAGCTAAAAGTTGAATATAACAGTAAAAGATTAAAAACAGTGAAATTTTATTGTTTTGAAAATGGATATTGATATTCATTACATACAGATGGATTGATTCTTTTTATCTCTTTAACACAAAAACTCATGAGATCTAAACAACAATTTTGAAGACGCTGCATTGGAGTTGTCATGTTAACATGTAGCTCTACAACAGATACCTGGTGGAAAGTTAACAATTAGAAGGACTACTCAAAGTACTACTCAAAAATTTTAATTTCAATGAATCACACCTTTTTTAAACTTGTTGAGACAACTGCATGAAAACGAGGCCATAGATACAAATTTTTCACAAATAAGGTTTTCATTATCCGCTCCACTTGAGCAAAACCTACAGTAAATGACTGAGCCGAGCTTGAAAAAGCTTTCACAAATCCTTTCTATAATTGAAAGAAAAAAAAATTATGATTATGGCACAAAATAATAGACTTGAGGTTGCAGTAAAATTATGCATACTTTGTTTTTTTGTCTGTACAAGCGAACAGCAAACGCTTCTTGGCACGACTCCAATATGGCATGAGCACGACACACCAGAATACCTGTGACATTTTCCACTGGAACACGATTCTTAAGAAGGTCAACAACCAAAATCCTGGCTGACACAAATAAAACGCCACCTTGGAGATAAATGTTTTCCCTGGAAAGATCATCATGTTAATGAAATTGACTTACTTTTTTTACACTTCAACAAAATGAGACATCTAACCTGTCATTTGCATTGGACTCATTGTTGATAATTTTGGGGAGTGGTTTGATATCTTGTGCCTCAAGTTCAGAAATAAAATACTCTTCTTCTTGAGTCTGTGTACCCAGAACTAGGACAAGGTTTCCAGGATCACACCACACCTTTAACAGGCTCAATATGACTGAATGTAAACTCAAACCTCTGTTCAAGAAACAATAAATACAAGCAAATTGAGTACTACAACAATTTTCATCTAAAATATTTCAATTGAAGGACATAACAAAATTTTGAATAGAAATAGGAGTGAGATTAAATGAAAGGCATACCTTGCTGCTACTACAAGTCCATCTTCACCCAATATATCCAGAAAAATATTATTTTCATAGGCTAACATTTTGCTAGAGGACCAACACTTCTAGCAAAATACTAATAAAAGGCCAAATTAAGGCCCAAAGTGCAGAGACCTCCCCCTCTTCACCCTGGAAGATAACACAAGACTATGCAAGACTTTCCAAAAAAAACTTGAATTATACAAATTACAATGTTTAATACTTCTCATGTGAGTCATGTGACAAGACACCACAAGATCTATGTTGTTCTTTCGTATAGTTGAACCAACAAATAAAACCAAAGCAACTACGTATCTTTCAACATACCTCTCTTTCATCCAAATCAAGGCCCTCTATGTCTCTTGAATTTCTCAAATCAGCACGCTGATTTCTACCAACTGTGGGATCGTCTGTTTTATCTCCTTGGACTTCTTCTTCTATATCCTCAAAGCTGCTGTTATCTATAGCAAACTCATCAAATTCAGTGTCCTCATCACTGTATGTTGCTTCCAATCGATAGTGGCTGATATCATGGGAAGTATGACCATAGACCCCAATACCAATCGGTCTTTTGAATCTAGCAAAATACAAGCAGAAATGAGATTAACAGAATATAAAAGTAAAGCAGTTTAAGGATATCGAGTACTCACGAAGCAGGAATATGAACAGTATCTACACCACAAGTGACTGATTGCAAACAGTGAGAATCTGGTTCATAAGTTGGTTTAGATATATGTTGAGATATATATAAATCAGCATCCCCTACACTGGAAAAGAAAAAGAAAAGACAAAGAAGAAATTATTTAAATCTATAATCATATAACGCACTGGGTGCATTTGAATTTAATCACTCTAAACTTACTGAGAATACAAATTTAGAGTAATAGGCCCATCAAACATCAATATATAATATGTAAATTGTCCCCTTCTAACTTCACCAGAGACAGAATGTAGTAGTTGTCCACAGTGCACAGTGGTGCTCCATACCTATTGAAAGTACAATTCAAATGTGAAATGAATAAAAAGCGTAGCTCCAAGAGCTGGTACCGTTATTAGCTAATATGATACTAGATTAATAAGTATGACACTTATAAGGAAGTTCAAATTCTTCAAACCCTATGAACTTACAAGGCAGAGAAGAAATACGAACAACTTCATTCTTCATGACAGTTCCTTACAGAGGTCAATTTCTGCCCGTAGAACCTTAAAAAATACATTTTAAAAAAAAGTAAATGAAATGCTTTGATACACTTCAGACGTTGACAGTAATCATTTGGACGAGACAGAGGAAATTCTCTGAGACTGTCACGAGAATCATAACAATTAAGACATAGCAATAGATGGCGAAGTTAATATATGCCTGACAAACAAAATTTAAATAGTTTAACACCCCTAAAAGTACAAGGTGTGATGATATCTTAATTTTTATGATAAAATAAAAGAAAACACCTAACCTACATTTGTCATTGATGTTTCTACGAAATCGTAATATTGGATAACTGATTGACTTGATAGAAATAAGACAATATTTATTAAGATTGCAACTCAGAGTTTAGTTGAATTGTCATGACTTACTTTCTTTGGTGCAACACGGCAAGCGAACTGAATTTGATTAGACGATACTACTGGGAAGGCTTGATATAACTTCTCACGTACTATTGCCACTAGGCCGGGAAGTTATTTGCACGATATAGCAGCCGTCGTAAACACTCAAAATGGCGTTGTAGGTCTGCGTCGGAATGACAAGAGGTGTCGTTTCCACAAGTGTTTTGTAAATAAAATGCAATGCAAATGACTTAAACTTTAGCATCATGGAAGAATCTCAACCCCAACGTACGGTCAAAATGACTGAAATGCAAGTAGCTAATATTCTAAATGACTTTATGGTAAGTAGAAGTGCGGAAACCGGCGAATTTGTAACCAATATCCTTACTCTTGTTTATCTACATTGATGTAACTACCATCGGTTTATCCTTAATTTAAGACTCATTGACTATCACTGACTTATCGTGTACAATTCATTTCCTAAAATTGCGTTCCTGATTTCAGCGCACTGAGGCTGTTGAAGAGGGCCTTAGTTGTTTCCTGATGCAAAGGCCAGAAACAGACCGCATGAGCACATTGAAAGCTGAACTCTGTACAATTCTTTCTGGTCTAGCTCCACAGCAACAAGAAGCAGGAATAAAGCAGTACTTGAATATAGCATCGTTAATGACAAATTCTACTCGACTCCAACTTTTATTAAAAGTATTGCATGATCTTGTCCAAAAAAATGTTCTTCAAGCTCAGTAAGTCTTCATAACTGTCATTAATTCTTATCTGGGTTTTACTGTGCCATAATCAACTATTGAATTCTCAGGATGGTTTGTGAATGCATCTTAATGTCAGAGAAGCTAACATATAAAAACAGTGTATTTTGGATTGAATGTTTCAATCTAATAAAAAAAATAATTGGCGGTGTTTATTATAAAGGGGTCAGAGATATTATGAAGGTAGCTGACATTTTTTTCTCTGTCTTTGTAATGTGTAATTCTTGAATTGTCACACTGGACACTTGATTTTTTCCAATGTCTGTATCAGATATGCCGTGAGAAAGTTCAGACCCTGCCTGTCAGACTTACTGCATCAGTCATGCCACAAATGAAGGCAGTTGAAAGTGTTTTGGAACATTTATTCGACCGCAGTGCATGTCTTTTGCCTGCTTACCTTCTAATTAATGAAGTCATGAAAACTAGTACTGATGGAAAAACCTGCCCACACTGGGTAAATACACAGAAAAGTTGATGCAATTATAAACTTCTGATCATTTTTTTATGGCCCAAATTGTGTTTATCTCTTTTTTTTTCTTTATTCAGAAACTAGCTCCATTGTTGTCAAATTTTATTGAAAGTTTCCGACCAACTGCACAAATGGTCTCTATCATAGGTCGAGGCAAAATGTTACCCATTGTCTTAGGCACAGGTATTTCAGATCAGTATGCATTACCCTGGCGACTTGATGCCAACACTCTTAAACTTCCTCTCAAGGGTACATTACCCTATGACCCACAACTACTAGAGCCTCAGTCAGCTCTCTTACTTCATGTTCTGGACCAACCCTATAGCCGTGACATGGTGTGCGCAATGCTGGGCCTGCAAAGACAGGTGTGCAATTTTGATGATTAATTTCTTGCTATTATTGTTATACTTTGAAGTGACCCTTTGACTTTTTCCTTTCTTTTCAGAAAACCCATGGCCATTGTAAACCATTGGAAAATCAAATAGTTGATTTAATTGTAGTAGCAATGGAAAGAGCTGAAAATGAAAGTCATGCTGAGGAAAATATTCATTCTATGTGGCTGCATTTGTCATCACTTATTATATTTTTTGTTCTGGGGCATTATGCAAACTTCAACAATTTGTGTCAGTCCTTACATCAAAGGGTATGATGAGTAGCTTACTCTATTTATTGATGATGAGTATTAAAGTACTTTTATTGGTCTTCACTTGGTAATGCTATTGTTTTGCAGCTTTCTGTTCGAACTGACCTAAGAAAAGGAAGAGACCACGTGATGTTTGTGTGCTTACAGTTTGTAACTGGAGCTATATCCAAAAACCCTGTCAGTAAATAATATTTCTTGTTTTTTTTTTTTTGTTTTTTTTATATTTTCAAAGAAAAAAAACATAGGTCTTATCTAATGTCTTAAATATTACAGCTCAGCGAGTTTCTTAGTCTTTTGAAACTTTATGACCTTTTATATCCAGAAAAGGAACCTTTGCCTGTTTTGGATATAAATAATCCTATGTGCACTCATCAAATGGCTGCATGCTCCATATGGATTCATTTTATCATGAAAGCTAAAACTGAAAATTTGAGTTTACATCGACCAATACCTATTGCTCTGAAAGCACATCATGAGTATGTATTGTGGGCTATAAAATTAACTATCTCCGTTAAAATTGTATTAAATCATAAATTCTTCTACAGGTTTATTCAACATCTTAAAGCAAATTATCAACCATCTCTTAATAATGGCTGTGATTTTCCTATTGCAATTCTCTGCAATGCATATTCAACAAACAATGAGCATTTGAGTCGACCAATGTCTGCATTAGTGGAGACAATCAAACTGCCCAGTCAACCAAATCATTCCAATCCACCCCTTCAACCGCCTTTTGTCCCACTGTCAATGGCCATGTTAGATGCAATGACTGTGCATTGCAAGATGACTATCATCCATAATATTGTTACTCATATTGTGAAAGCAGCTCAGTCAAAGTCTCATTCTCCACTACCCCCAGCTCTTGTAGAAACTTATAGTCGACTGTTGGTTTATACTGAAATAGAGTCTCTTGGGGTTAAAGGATTTATTAATCAAGTTCTCCCAACTGTCTTCAAATCTCATGCGTGGGGTATACTTTACACATTGCTAGAAATGTTTAGCTATCGAATGCACCACATTCTGCCCCACTACCGAGTCCAATTGCTTTCTCATTTACATAGTCTAGCATCTGTACCACAGACCAACCAGACTCAACTTCATCTATGGTAAAGATATATTATTTCAGTTTCATAAACTACTTTTACTGTGTTGTGTCATTATCATTCATTTGTATTTTAAATTGTGTTACAGTATGGAAAGCACTGCTCTTCGCCTAATTACTGGCCTTGCAAGCTCAGAAGTACAACCTGAGTTGTCTCGATTTCCAAATGAACCAAAAATGCTTGTATCAGCAGAATCTGAAGAGCTTAATCGTGCTTTGGTGTTAACTCTAGCACGGTCCATGCATATAACAGGTTCAGGTCAAGAGCAGAGGGACAAAAGCCAGGTCCCATGGTGTAAAGAGTTGCTAAACACAATCATGCAATATACACCTCATACATGGGCAAACCATACCTTAGAATACTTTCCTCCAGTTTTAAGAGACTTCTTTCATCAGAATAGAGTGCCAATGGAAAATCAACATCAGCTCAAGAAAGCTGTTGAGGAAGAGTATCGAAATTGGTCAAACATGAGTAATGATAATGATATTATTAATCATTTTTCTGAACCTGGAACTCCACCTCTCTTTTTGTGTCTTCTGTGGAAGGTAAGACACACTTGCACTTAAAAAAAAATAAAAAATTATTAATTTTTTTTTATATTTATTTTTATTTTTTTAATTTTCTAAAAATATATTTGTAATTTGAAATAACATTTTTGCCTTTAGGTAATTCTTGAGACAGAGAGAGTAAACCCAATAGCTTATACAATCCTGGAACGTATTGGGCCCAGAGCACTTTCCACTCATTTACGTAAATTTTGTGTGTACCTCGTTAATGAGTTCAGTGCCAGTTCTAGCAGTGGCCAGCAACAACACCATGTTAATAAGTGTGTGGATGCTGTAAATCTTATGATATGGCAATACAACATCATCACAATTGATCGTTTAATATTGTGTCTCTCCATGAGACCTCATGAGGGCCAAATGTGTTTCTTCATTATCCAAGTTTTACTTTTAAAGTCTACAGAATTTCGCACTAGAGTGCAAAAGTTTGTCAGTGAGAACTCTCCTGACCACTGGAAACAATCTAACTGGTAACTACAATGTGATGCTTTTAGTGTTTGTCAGTTAATCTACCAGTTATACTTTTACATGTGGGTGTTGTATTATTTTACTAGGTATGAAAAACATATGGCTTTTCATAACAAGTATCCTGAAAACTTTGGTCATGAGGGCACTGGCTTGGAACAATCTGGTAGCAATACCAATTCTTATCCGCTTCCAGTTTACTTTGGCAATGTCTGCCTCAGGTTTTTACCTGTGAGTAAATTCTTTGGAAACATTCTTTTGATTGACTTTTAAGTGACTCTTCTGACCTGTTTTTCTATTCTCAGGTTTTTGACAATCTCATCCACCGCTATCTTGAAATGCCCACAAGTGAGGTCAACAAGTCCCTTGAGTCATTGTTAGAGCATCTTGGCATGCTCTATAAGTTTCATGGTTAGTATGAATTGGTGTTTTTTCCTGGTTTTAGAAATGCGATTCTTCATTGCCTTATAATAATTAATCCATTTCCTTCTCAGATCGTCCAGTTACTTATTTGTATAACACTCTTCATTATTATGAATCAAAAGTTCGTGACAGAGCAAGTTTAAAGAGGCGCTTGGTATACGCTGTTCTCACTTATCTTCAAGATAATAAAGTACATGGTTTTGGCTTAAGCGTATCATACCAGCAATATATGCAAGGTTCTTCAGATATCTGGAATCCAGACCTAGATTACTACAAGCGATTAATTGAAAGAATTTGTGACAGTATCCTTTTACTTTTGTACAGCGCAGAATGATGAGAATGATCTTTAATTTAGGTGTCAATCTTGCTGTTTGTTTACATGATTTTTTGCTTTTTCCTTAATATATGTGTAGCCATGTCAGGGAAAATTCAGCTTCACACAGACTGGCGCTTCAATGAGTTTCCAAATGCTGCCTCTCATGTTTTGTATGTAACATGTGTTGAGCTAATGGCACTACCTATGCCTCCTGTGGCTGTAGGAAACAGTCTGTTGGATGTCGTTACGAAAGGGTAAATTAGAAGAGAATTTTGCTGACCAGGATTTTGAACCTTGGGCGGATCTAAATTATGTTTTTCCTTTTGTAGATATACTGTAATTCCACCTCAGCTAATTATGAGTTGGATAAATGCCATTGGACTAGTGATGGCTGCTTTACCAAATTCATACTGGCAGGCACTCCATGAACGTTTAGTGCAGGTCATCAACTGCCCTCAAATGTTGCAATGGCCTTATCGCAACTCACCATTCCAGATGTTTAACTTCCAAGACACTCATGATTCTATGCTTGAAAATAAATTCTCATATGCCCTGGCCCTTGCTCATTCCATTTGGCATCATGCAGGGAGTGGTCAAATATATTTGTTACCACGGTAAGCTTTTCTTATTCAGTTACTTCAGAAGAATCTATAACCACAGTACACTGATAGTAGTATTGGAGATGATTGGTCTTATATCTTTGATTTCAGGTTTGTGAAGGAACATTTGTATCCAATCATACGCACTGAAGAGCAGCTTCTTTTCTTGTGTCATCTTATTGGTCCTTTCTTTCAGCGTATACATGCTGAAACCCACCCCTTAACAGAACTTACTGTTGCTTTGTATGAAACTATTGAACAGGTTGATCAGAATGTCCCCTACCTTCACCATATGGACACAATATGTGACTTGCTGTACCATATCAAATATATGTTTGTTGGTGATGTCATCAAAGCTGAATTAATGGCTATTATTAAGAGACTGAGACCTTCTCTGCAAATGAGATTGCGATTTTTAGTTCATTTGTCTTTAGATGAAATTAAAGGTAGTTAAATTATATTCTTGTAAATCTTTAAATCTAAATATTTCAAGTCAGGAGTGTACAGCAGATTTAATTATTTTATTTTCTAGGAATATTAATTAATAGTATTAAGTTAAGCAAAATACTTGATTTTATCACAGGATATTGTTTCTTTGTTAACGTTATACAAATATTGCAAGGACTTCTGCATTTTTCAAATTAACTTTGCAATCATGTTTTAATTTTTGTTATACAGTACAAATGTTCTTATTTTAAGAATCCTTTTCATCATTAAGTTATTTTGGAGGATATGGTACTTGAATTAAAAGTTGCAGTCCAACCAAAGAAACCACCCTAATTTTTTAATCATACAACCCATTTCAAGTCATACTGGTCATACCTATTGCGTGAATTTTTCATATTTCATGCATCATAATTTCGCATATTGTTATTACCGGTAGCTACTGCAACCACAATACCAATGGTGCCGGTGTGACCACAGTGTGACCACAGCTTGCTCTGTCTGCTGCCATTGCTGCCAATGCCATCTCAAAATTTAGAAACTGAAGGTTACCCACCACTACGATTGAAACTCCGGACATAATTGGTGTGATTTGCTGAATATTCTTCAACACTAAAATCAAAATGATTAACTGGAAAGTAAGTCAAACTATACTGCTATATTTACTTTGAATGAATGAATCGAATGACAGTCTTTCATAACCTCCTTTCCGAACTTCATATATTTTTCCTTACAGCAGTAATTTTACAGTAGTCAAAATTAGGTCCATATCTTCTGTAGTTTGTCACTAATTTTTTGTTGTTTTCCACTCCCTCAAAAATTTATACTCAGACTATATTTGACAATATTGAGCCGTCAAGCCTTACTCTTGCCATCAATTTATTTTTATTATATTTTTATCTTATCCAGTCCAAATAACATGACATGTTTGTATTGTTGCAGCTTTTGAGATCACTCCTTCCTAGAAATGTTTTATTGGCAGCAGTTCCCATCGCTGTCACCTCAAAAGAAACTGGAAAAGACAAGACAGCGATCCGGCCCAGTGAGCTTCCCATCTATGTGGATGAAATTAAGAAGTATGCAATAGAATCCATTTAAGATAAAAAAATATATGACAATGTCTAATTTTTTCATGAAATTTTTGCAAAATTTTAGACAAGCAGTTCCAGAACAGCCTAATGATGAAGCAAGTGCTATTGAAGAAGTAGTTGGAACAATTCGCAAAGAGCTGTGTTCCCTTGTCAGTGAGGTAAATAGCATTACCAGTAAGGCCTCTTCTGTTGTCAAGGAAAACCTGGAAGCTTCAAATGGTTAGGAACTATATTGAGTTAAATCATCCTTTATTCTGTTGGCATCTGCATGAGCAATCTATATATGTTTTGTTTCAGAACTTCTTGACTATTTGAAGGAGGAAGAGAATATCCTTCCTCGATCAGGAGCTATTGCTTTGGGTGGTCTCACTGGCCTTGTCTTTGGGATCCGTCGTGGATTTTTCAAGCGATTAATCTATATGTCGGTTGGTGCTGGAGGTATTGCATCTCTTTGTTATCCCAAGGAAGCTGAAGAATATTTTAATGAAGCTCTTGTAGAAGTCAGGAAATATGGTCTGATTGGTCATCATCTTGCTACCTCAAGTGAGTTTTGTCTTAACTTTGCAGCACCGTCCAATAAGAATTTATCTCTCAGTTCTGATATATTTCTTTTAACAGTTTTGGATGATTTTCGAGGAACATCCTCAGAGTCTGATGATTCTCCTAAGGACGGAAAAGACAAGAAGTGAAACTATAAACTGCTAGTGTCGTACTTTTAGCAAAGGCTGTGTAAGATTTCTAGGTACACCTGGCCCCTGATCTTTACCTCTCTCCCTTGATCAGAATTGTTCCGGACTATCCTGATGGTTTTCTGTTTGTCCATCATAAATTATTCTCCTTCCCCCCCCTAGTTTTCAAATATCACCCATGAATTTTACCCAATGGCTTTTGTTGTACCAACTATTGTAATGTTTTAGTGTTTTGTATTGAAGCATTCTTTCAGAGATCCTGTGCTGCTGAAAGGCTGAACATAGGGTAGCTGTTAAAATTAACTTGAAAATGCCTCCTAAGCTGAATCACATCACTAGTGAATTATCTGGCATTTTAACTTGTCATTTTTATAGTTATCTGTGTAATTTAATGTCTTCAGCAATTTGTGTAATTGTGAAGATTTGGTTTGGATGTACTGTTTAGATAAGTCTTTTTCTGATAGATTCAGGCCCGCATTGTACTGCACTAATTTATTTTTAAATAAACTGCTGGACAGATCACTGCTTAAGTTGGTGTGAATGAGTTATATATTGCTCTGTTTTTAAGAAGCAGCAAAGCATTGTTTTCAACTCAATTTTCCAAACAGGTTTCAACTTATTTGATGATGAATCTACTGACCAGGAAGATTGGGGTTATGATGATGATTACACAGAGGATAGTGATGAAAAGCATCCACGTCTTGTTTTAGCAGAGAGAGCAGCTGAATTATTAGTTGAACAAAAATATGCTGTGGCCTCTGAGCTGAGCACGTCATGTGATGAGCCTATGCCTTCTAGGGAGGTCAGTCATATTAAATATAACATCCTAAGCACTTGTGATACAATATATTGTGCTGATAACTAATAATGCCCTTATATTTGTGGCAGGTTATTTCTTAATAGTTATCCTTCAAAATAAATAGAAACATATCACTATGGCAATTCAGTCTAAACTGAGTAAAAGTTGCCTAGAAAGTTTATTGGTTGCTTTTCATATTACAGTCTTTATTTTCAAAGACAGAACTTCTTTAACTGCGTTTCATTTACAGATAAAAATTTTGAGTAGCAGGATTCTGACAAGGTGTGTAACAGTAGCAGGGCTCTCTTTACAACAATGGAACAGAGTTGACTCAAAAGCAATCCAACATAAATCTTTAAGAACACTTGAACATAATTCACATACTGTATTTAAGAGTGACAAATGAGAAACAAGGCATGCTTACAGCAATAACTGCAATAAAAAGAATTAAAGAAACAATTTTAATCACATACAGCTTTGGTCTTGTGTGGGAAATAAGCCCCTGAATCAATTCAAAAAGTATTTGGCAAATAAATATTTAAAAGAAAACAAAACATATCATAAATCATGATGAGCTGAGTTACAAAGCATTATTTGTGTTCAGAATTTCACAAATAATAGCTCCTAAAGAAGAAAAGCATGTTTAAAATGTCTTTTCTCCTTTTTTTTAAAAAAAAAAAAAAAAAAGAAATACAATTGAGTATTTAGCAGATAATTTACACTAATCTATACCTAAAAAAAATTATTTGATACCAGTTAGGTGATAAAATTGTCAGTGAAAACTGCCTGCAGAAGTACAACAAATCTAAACCCCAATTTTGTTTTATGTAAAAGGTTTCATCCAACATTCATGGCACACATTATAGCAATTGCAGATCAGTTTTAAAAAAATCATATCTGGCTGTTTAACAAATTGATCAGTTATTGCAAACAAAACATAGACATGTCTTGAGAAATAGGGGTGGGATTCCTTATGAGGACACACCTCTGTTTCTGTGTTTGCGGTTCCTGCAGCAGAATTTATGAACATAACTGATGTAGGAACCAGGAACTTAGAAACAGAATATGAATCCCTTAGCTTCATAATTATTATTATTACTATATACATGGCTGATACAAGGGGGAAGGAAATTTCATTGTAAGGGAGACTAGAGAAACCAGCACAGCAGATTATCTAACTAGGAGAGTTATAAAACACAAATATGCAGATGACAACCATACATGATTTACAGAAAGATTTTTTCAGTTTATCAAGCTTGCTTAAAATTTACAAAAATTACCACGCACCCCACACTCAAGTTTGTAAAACCATTATTTCAGAAGGGTCTTACAAATGAGTCAAAGAGCCCCAACGGTACTCAACTTAGCTTTATGTTCTAAAATCTAAAGTGAAAAACATACTTGAGAAATTATAACTCTTCAGATATAATATTTTTTTTTTTCTATCCTCCAGGTCTCTTTTACTTCTCTTACACTAAGTGAATGCATGACTTTGTCAAGAGGAAGCAGCCCTAAGATCACAATAAACTTAAATGTTACTTGAACCCATGTATGGATAAAGGCCCTGTTCTTCGTTAGAGGAGGGAGAGGAGGGGCAAAGTTTTTCCTCTTCTGCAAGTTGCTCAGAGTAGTAATGTGGAGTGCTTAAGTAGTCAAGAACACGACGGGGTAAAGGGAGAGAAGAAATTAAATCCCTCCTCACAACTTTTAAAATTACAAATCTGAAAAAATAAATGACAAAAATAAATCATTGTGATCATGACACACACCTGATGAAGGCAAGAGCAATTAAACATCACATAATTTACCTGCACATGTGCTGTAAGCTTTGGACCTGTTTGAAACGAGAAACAGGATGAAGCAACTGAACTCGCATGGGTCCAAGAACGGGCCGACGATGAAGAAAGAAAAGGTATCGTCCTGATCTAGAATGCTCTACAGCATTTTCAATGAAGTCAACAATTGTATGACTCTTGAATTTTGTGCAACTTCCAAAGCTAAAGTTACCTACAAGATAATAAAAAATATATGTATGGATTCAAAAATATTTGAAGAGTATGAGGGTTAATCATAAAATAAAAATTAACATCATATTTAGTACCTTGGTCTTGCTCAATACGAACATGACGGACGCAACTATTAAGTTTAAATGTGAGTGAAAAAATGTAGTGGTCATCACTAGAGTCACGGACAATGAAGGATCCATCAGGTTCATTTGATAGAATCTTCTCTGCGGCTTCTCCAGAAATAGGGCCCCAATACCAGCCATACTGTAAGTAAGATAATTTTAAAATAATTTATGAAGGGTGTACAACTAAACTTTTAGAAATGAGCAATGGAATGAATAGTACTAAGATGCCCATCTTACATCTTTCACTTTTTCAATACTTGAGGCAAAATCAACACTTGGTTCACCCTCATTGAGAATATCGTCTTCAACTACAAGTGCCTCTTCATTAGATGAATTTTCTTGCAATGGGATATCTCTAGCTGGAAGTGGGGGTAGGGCCCTGGTTGAAAATCGAGCCTGCAAACATTACATGTTAGACAACATTACAAGTCATTTCAGAGGTGAAGAAAAAGGAAAGAAAAATAACAAGAAAAATACCTTTTGCTGACACACAGAACTAACTGTGTGTGCATCAACAGCATCTGAAATATCATCAACACCTCCTCCAATTGTTCTTCTTCTGTTAGGTGCATGCTCAGGTGAGATAAGGCGTCGGATACGAAACATGTTACAGAAGGTCTGCTTTAACGTTGACGAAAAACTCATGCCTCTTTTAGGTTTACCCTCGGGAATAAGCATGCAGTCTGATCCTTCTGGACTGGCCAAAACCAATGCATCCGAACTTTCTTTACATTTCTTATTTCTGACATTAATACTGAAAGTACTTTTTCTGTGAGATTTGGTGACTGGGTTGTTGTAAGTGACATTGAGATTGTCATCTATGGTTTCTATAGTAACATTTCCATCAACACGTCTGGCTTTAGACATGTTTGGTAATCGAGCTTGCAAACATGTGGTTGGTTTCTTCCGACATTCTGAAGAATCACTAGAACTAGAATAAAGGGAGGATAGATAACGCCTCACTTCTGCTAAAGTCATGTGTATTGGCTCTCCTGGTGTTGCACACTCCATGCTAGCTGATCTGCCAGGGCGATTATGCCTTTTCTGAGTAGCTTGCTCAGATAGCAGCACTCTTGGCTGGATCATAGTATGACTAGAAAGTGTTCTTCCTTTACTTGATTCCATTTCAGCTTTCTCAGGTTGTTTCCTTTTTCTTCTTTGATGCCTCTGTCGCTTTTGACGTTGGGGTGGAACTGGCACAGGGGGCCGCACCATATCAACTGGCACAGCATATACATCACAATCCACAGGGACATTATACATGTCACATATATCCCCAGTTGAGAGAACTTCATGAGACATAGCAGAAGTAATAAAACTAGAATCATCGACTCTATTTGCAGCAGGGACAGATAATGAGTTGTGGGAGCTGGACAATCTTGAGGAAAGGGAGCTTCTGGATGCAGGCCTACAAAGCATGTAAGGCAACTCTGGAGTCCAGCAGTATCGAAAACCTAGTGACTGCCACTGCTGTCCTTCAGATGTTAATGAATATTTTTTCTCACTTTTTCTTCTAGGGTGACAGTCTTCTGAACAGTGGATGGACCAAGAAACCTCACCAGACACCAAAAGAGCCTCCTCCAAAACCTGTAAGGTACTATGCTTCAGTAATTCAACTAATTGTGTTTGCAGCATGTAATTAAATTGGCTAATCATTACCTGTGTCACCATTTTGACAGCCATTTTCTCAAGCCATTCTGGAACCCCAGGATGAAGGCGAGCTGGTAACATTCGGGCTGAGGTGATTGTAGTAGCATGGGGACGCATTGATCTCCCTAGAGTGACTGGGGGCGATGTGAATGGGGAATCTTGAGGAGTACTAGAATAGGGTGATGAATCCTGAAACTCTGGTGGTGGCTTGATGGCAAGAGGCTCTGACCATGATGATAAGTCATTGGATGAATCATATGCTTTATCACAAGGATGAGTAGTTGATACATGAGATCGGCATTCATAGGCCATTGTTTCACTGAGTCTTGATCCACAAGAACTCAAGTTCCCTCTGCACATTGTGTGGGAATTACAAAATGAGTGTGTCAAGGAAGATGACTGCTCATCTCTGTCATTTTCAAGCTGTAAAAAGTAAACAGCAAATAAGTCTAGCAAGAATTTAAAAGAACAACACTTTTGACATGAAGTAAAACAAAAATCACAAACCTCCATGGAGCTTTTGTTTATATTATGAAAATGAGAAGAGAATGTGCTTGAAGATGCCTGAAATGTTACAATGCTAAATTATTAAAAACTAGAGGTATCAGGAAATAAATAAGGTGGATTCAGGATAGAATTATTTACAAATGAGTATTTCTAATTTCAATAGATGTTTTTCAAAAAATGAAAGAGAAATAACATGTAGGGGGTGTTGCAAGAGAGGAATTTTCATTTTGTCAAGTCATTTCATGAGCCTAGTAGACACCATAAATCATTTAGAAAACAATACTTAGATTGGACCGAAAGCGTATGCAAGTCTTTAAATTAATATCAAAAAGAGAGCAACTTACAAAAAATCTAAACTAAGAATAAAACTTTCAACACCATGGCACAAGGCTTGACACTATTAAGCAAATGAGTAGTACTTCGATCATTCAGAAACACAGCACTCACCCGAATTATCTGGGCTCTACTTTGAGAGACATTTACATACACTCTCTAACACAACAAAGAAGTGTTATACATAAATCCATTTTAATCGCCGTCTGTACCGAGTTTACTTTCCTTAACCTTTCAACGCCATATTGGAACTGCTTATCTTTCGGTTTTTGTTGATGAACGCCTTAAGTCCTTAAAGGGGAGAGAGGGGAGAGAAGTGCATTGCTTAACCGCAATATTTCTCATACTGTATGCAAGTTTGGCTGCTTAACGCTTATAACGCCTCTTAATGCTTTATTATTACCCCTTTATAAAATAAAAATGAGCTAAAAAATGAAATACAGGATAGTGATAATATTGATCTATGAGCAGAACCCATCCTTCAATGTGAAAAGTGAAGCTTAACTTCAGTGCTTAAGCACCTTAAGACCTCAAGCAAGCAACAGTGACCCCAATCCTAATTTAAGTGTTTCAAAGATATCTGATCTGTAATATCTATAATTTATAAAAAATTATTTTCAAGCCATCGCCATCTCATCATTTTCTGCCTTTTTTTCTGCTCTGCTACTCTGCTCTTTAAAATTTCCGCTCGCTGAATTTCGCATACCCCATAGACCTTTGTGAAGATGGAGCGGAGCGTTCTGTTTGAAGCAGACCGTTACACGTCATGAGCAAATATTTAGTTTTGCGGTCTTTCTGACGTTTATTCTGACATAGTCACACTAACCCTTATGCTGTTCTTCAGCGCTGGTACGTTTGACGTTCACTGCTGTTTAACATTGGTCGTGGCTAAGACATATGTGACCACTGCTGGTGCTTAACCGCACTTTTTGCTTTCCTGAACAGAATTTTGTCTGCAAAGATTTTGTTACCTTTGAACAGACCTAAATAACACATTTTCGCAAGATGGCTAGCCCACGAACTCGACGTGTTCTTCAGGGACTCAAAACTGGGGACGAGAATAACGTAAGTTGACGGTTGTTCAATGTAAATCGGAACATAGCCAGTTTGTCCTTTTTTTTTTTTTTTAAATTCCTTTAATTAAGTATACTTTTTAATTACTTTTATTTTTCCTTACACCTCTTTATTATTTTACCTTGTATTTTATTTTTCAGAAATGCTTTGAGTGTGGTGCCTTCAACCCTCAATGGGTGTCAGTTACATATGGTATATGGATATGCCTCGAGTGTTCTGGTAAACATAGAAGTCTGGGAGTTCATCTTTCTTTTGTTCGGTCTATCAGTATGGACAAGTGGAAAGATATTGAACTGGAAAAAATGAAAGTAAGTCCAAAGATCTGTTTTCTATTACCCCCTTGTGTTATGATATTTATTGAGAAGTTTTATAATTATTGCTGTTACTATTAGGTTGGTGGCAACAGAAATGCAAGGGAATTTTTAGAGGCTCAAGATGACTGGGATGACTGCATGGCAATCCAAAAGCGCTACAATTCAAAAGCTGCAGCTTTGTACAGGGATAAGGTTTGTGGTTCACATTTCGCTCGAAATATTCTTTGGTTAGATATTTTTGCATGCTCTACCAATGCAACATTTAACAAAAAACTTAGGACATTACTCAACAAAGATGTATGGTACTTCTCAATTTCAGATTTCCTCACTAGCTCAAGGAAAGGATTGGAGTCCGACAAAGTCACCGGCCCAGAACTATACTAGTCCTTCTATCAGTAGGTAAGGGGAGAGGGAGTACCTCAGTTTAATGAGAACCATTATTGTTACTTATATCACTCTCTCTCAATACTTCTTTTTCCTTTTTTTATTCAAGGAGTTCAAGCAGTCTAACTGAAAATGGAAGCCATCATTCCAGTAGCAACTACAGTGGTTCCTCTAGTTCCTACCAGTCCAGTGGATATCAGTCAGGTGGTGGTGGCAGTGATGGCTACCAAAGTGCTGATCAGTTCAAAAATGACAAAGAAGCATTCTTTGCACGTAGACAGATGGAGAATGCTGGAAGACCTGAGTAAGTCTTATCCTAAAACTGTTTAACCATCATGGCTGTTTGGAAGTTTACTTTTGGGTTTCTTTTGCATTTTTGTTTTTTTGTTTTTTGTTTTTCATTTTCAACTGATCTTTTCATAATTCTGTGCAGCCATATCCCGCCTAATCAAGGTGGGAAGTATTCTGGCTTCGGTTATACAATGGATGCGCCACCTCGTAGCACATCTCAGGAATTCTTCGATACAGCTGTATCATCATTCTCTAGTGTAAGTGAAATTAAATTTCACTAGTTGAGTAGATTTGGAGAAAAATAAAGCAAAAAAGAATAGAATATGTACTTACAATATTTATTTTTGTTCAGGGCTGGTCTCTTTTCTCATCTAATGCATCCAAGATAGCCAGTAAAGCAACGGAAAATGCTTTTAAAATTGGAAGTATTGCCTCCCAGAAGGTTACTGAAATTGGTGCTTCAGTCGGAGAGAAAGTAAGTTCTACAATTTTATTTTATTTTATCAACTTCTCATATCTTTTGCTATTTCTTGAAGTTTTTGATGTGATCAAAAACAAAGTGTTTCTTAGTCATCAATAGTCAGTTATTTTGCTTTTGCATTGTAAGGAATGCTGTGTATTGTCTAGAACATAGCCCTGCTCTCTACCTTGAATGGTTTAGTGTTAAGCTTCAGAACTCAAGCTTCTTTGATTAGAATTTCACAAATTTGTAAGAAGTCTAAGTGTTCTTGCTCTGCTCCATTGTTATATATCAAGTTGTGCATGGTACTGTTGTGTTAATTTTTTTCAAAATATTATTTTAGGTAAAAGATGGAAATGTCATCGACAGCATGTCTTCTCAGGTTTTGAATCTGGCTTCAAAGGTACGGCTTAATTTGCTGAATATTTAAAGTTCCCTTTTTTTTTTTTAAATCTGTAACTGATTTGTAACTACCCAAAACTCAAATTCTAATTTGATGAATGCTTGTACAAATAGATCTATGCATAGGGAGATTGCACAGCACTTTATTTTTAACCTTGTTTTTATTTTTGCTCATTGACTCAATGGGGTCCTTTATCTCTGTGTATTTCTTCCTGATTTGCAGCTCATTGCAATGTTTTTATTATATTTGCTTGAAAATCATTCTCACATTGTGCACTATCTATTCATTTATGTTAGTAGATGCAATTCTTTTTAAAAAATTATGAAGCATAGCATAGGGCTGTGTGGTATTTTGGAGGGATTTATGTTATAATATCCAGGTGTCATTTAACTCCCCTCTGTAATTTTTTGCATCGCATTGTTTTAGATGGGTGACTTGGGAAGGAAGGGATGGCAAGATATTGCTGGAACCAACTCTGAACTGCCTCCTCCTGGCCAAACTCCTGATGGAACAGAGAAGTCCTCTTTACTTATTGATGGAACTCACAGGTAATTAGGTTTGAAGCTGGTGATAAGAAGCGAGTAAAAAGTTTAAGCAGTTGTCACCTCAGTTGTCACTTATGTTTATAAATTTCATGGGGCTATCTTTTTACTTAAGTTTCTTTTTTCTTGCAGACCTTTAGGCCAGAGAGATAGCAGCGCTCCGCTTCTAAATGAAGGAGGTAGTTCTCGGCGTAAATCCTCTGGAGGTTCTCGTGATAAAAGAGATCAGGCAGATGACGAATGGGGCTGGGGTGAAAACACTCCTATTGGGTATGTAATCACATTCACTAATCAGTGTTTGTTTTCCTTTCTCCATTTTGAAAGGAATTGCTTTGTTTTTCTACTCTAAGTTTGTTTATTTATTTGATTTTTTTGGGGGGTTTGCAGCAAGAGTTCTGTATCGCCTTCATCTCCAACTTCAGACTGGGACAGTTGGGGGTCTAGCAGCAATGACGTAGTAAAAGAGCGCGAGAGTAGTAGCCGTCATCATAAAAGAAGTAGTAAGAAAAAATCATCATCTTCACCAGGAACATCATCATCTTCCAAAGGTGTTAAAGAAAGTTTACTAATTGATTTTGCAGAAGAGAAGAACAACACCAGTGGTGACTGGGGTAAAGCAACAGAAGAGGACCCATGGGATATTCTCAATAAGTAAAATGGTTGTATTGGGTTTGCTTTTGGGATGCTTTCAGCCTCTGAAGCTTTGAATATCTTGTGTGTTGTCAGTCCCCTATGTGCTTTCCATAAAACCTATCCTGTGGGTGCTTCAGCAAGCTCTCTAGAACTTAAAGCCTAGCTCAACTCATTATTGTGCTATTTTACTGTATTTGTTTCTTATGTTTTGGAAATTCACTAATTTAATTTTTTAAATCATTTCAGAGATGAGCACAGATGTACTGTCACTATGTTTTGCATAATTCCTTCAAGTTTTTGAGTTGTAATTAGATCTCAGATTCATTTAAGTATCCTACACTTTCTGAATGCTATGTGTGCATATACAGTATGAATAGGTATGCCAAGTACAGCATTTTTGTCTAAAACTTAAAACTTTCTTGTTAGGAATTACTTTTCTTGGTATGAGTGTTGTAAAGGTGTATAATGCTGTCTAAGTCATAATATTATTATGTGAATGGGTTCGTAAATTTTCACAGCCAATTACTGTTAATGTTTAAAAAACAAAGCAAAGATTGTGAAATGAATGCAGATTTTTGTTTGTTATTTTGTATGTAAGGGTGGTCCACAGATCCCTTTTGTTTCTGTTTTTACTGACACTGCAATGCATGCATGTGGATGGGAGAGTTGCCTACTTACTTAGCCGTTAAGGCGCCATTATCAGTAAAGTTAGGGAAACCTTCTTGTGTACATTTGACAGTTTATCTAAATGAGTGAAAGAAGTTTGTGGGCCACCCATACTATTTCACTTGTTGACTTAAAAGTGGTATGTTAATCATTTTAGAACATCAAGCATTCCTTCGTGGTTAGTTGATATTGATCTGAATGACAATGGTTTAACTTATTCATAGGTCCTAAAATGATTCCTTGTGTATATCATATGAAACTAAGAGGTCATTTTGTTTATATTGTAAACTTGTTGATGCAGTGGTTTTGCACCATCAAATTCAAAAGCATTTTAGACCCAAATTCTCTTGTCCAGCAATACCCTGTATTGTTGTAGCAGTGGTTTTCTCTGACATGCTTTTTCTTTTGGTGGTGTTACAAGCTTTGTGGGCACATCCGGCACCACAAGCCATGATATATGTTGTAGACTTCTTAATTTGACAAAAATGTTATAAGTTACTTCAATATTTTAAAATTACAAATATATTTTATTTTTGTTAAATAAGTGCAGTGATGTGACATCACATTCTGATGTGTGTTAAGTATTTTCTTATATTAATGTTTTTGAGGATATGTGATGAAATTATTGTTGCGCATGTTTAATGCAGAGAGGATGTTAAATGTTTTGTCAATTCTAATGATAATTCATTCAACTGGAGAATGTTAAAGTGTCTTTTTAATTGTGTTGAAAATGTATAGATAAATGTGTCTAGAAACTGTAACTTTATGAACTTCATAATTTATTGAAATGGGACGGGACTATCCAATTGAGCCTTGCATCATTAGTTGCGTCTGACATGTGGAGTTTATCACTTTAATACTTCACGAGGACGTGATGCAGAGGAACTCACCATGATTTAACATGTCTCCTAAGACTTACATGTTTGTGATTGTCCTAGTGTTGCACAACATTATAGACAATTTAGTGATATTTCACTCAGTCTTGTCATTTTCTACTTGATCCTATCACAGTGAATTTTTCTGTACTCTTTTATACATTCCTTCACATCCATTGCTTACGTACAATGTTTTACATACTTACATATAATTTTTACGTAATTATGCAAACAATTGTACATACTGAAAGAACTCTTTTTCTACATAAACTCATGCATGTTCACCATCACCTGCCTTGCGTGCAAAATTGTGTACAGAAATTATGTGAGTGAGTCACCTCCGCCCCATGTGGAGCGAAAGGGGAAGGTGTCCTGCCCCCCCTGCTCCTCCCCGCTCCTTGTCCCGCCCCTACCCGGCCTGTAGGGTGATGGAATCACCCTGCTGCGCTGCGCTGTGCTGTACGCCAGTCCCGCTCACCATTGCGTCAGACCTTTTTCCTCGAGGCTGACGAAAAATTGGCAAGTGTGGCCGACGGGACGGCGGCAGGATCGACGTGACTCTTCCCATGTACTCTACACTCTTAATTTCGTTTCTAGCCTCCGCGCAGACTATGAATGAAAATTGTCGAAAGATAGCCCATAGTATGGTGAGTGCACTGATTGAAGTGATGTCCAGCTTCCTGTGGCCCATCAATTTTTTTTTTTAATTTTTTAAATCCTTGCCCCTGACAGGACTTGGGGCTGCTGAGTGGGGGAAGGCGGCCGCTGACCCGTGCGCGCGCGCGCGCCGGCGCGCCGTGCAGTGGGTGGAGGGGAAGGGCCGGTCCTTCCCCCCGCCCCTGCCCGCGGGGGGGAGTAGGGGTCGCCACCACCACCACAGGGGTCACCTTGGGCTCCAGGACCCCAGGCTGAGCCCAGCCAGACGCTGCTCGGCCGCCATCCGCTCTGCCCGCCCCGCCCCGCCCCGCCCCGCTCGGCGCTACGCTACGCCCCTACCCGACTCAGAACAGCCGTACACATCATCTGACATCATCATCGGCTTCTCAGCAGCAGCAGTCTGCGGCCGCACATCCTCCGGCCTGGTGACCCAGCCCAGCCCAGCCCCGCTGCTCTGCTCTGCGCCGCGCTGCAGATAGAAGAGAGGGTATTCCTGCCCCCCCGCTGCTCACCCTGAACGCTATCTGATCAGCTGCGCCCCGACACCCGACAGGCCTGCCCGGCCCGGCCCAGCTGCCACACGTGCCGGCACAGGCCCCCAGGCCCCCATCCTAGACCGCACGGCGACGCGCACCAGCCCAGGACGCCGCCGGCCCCGCGCCGAGGGAGTCGACCCTGGTGAGTAAAGCGCCCGTGCGTGCGTGCGCGCGCGTGTTCGAGTGGCACACGCTTGTCGGTGTGTGAGTGTCGCACACTACACTTGTAGCTCCGCGTATTCCCATTCACTTGAATTGGAGTTCACGCGCCTGCAAGTGTGTGACATGCACACGCGCGGGCCTCCAGTCTGTTTTGCGTGCGTCTGGGATTTGTTCTGGGACTTCCCTTGCTGCGACATGACGTGCCTTAAACTTACAACGGGTTTTTATTATTATTTTCGTGACAGTGTTTGGCGTTAAAAATTGCGTCTAGTGCCACCCCTTGTCGTGAACTGCGACCTCTCGGCGCCCTCTACGGGGGGAGGGTCCAGACGATTCACCCCCCACCCCCAGCCTTGTCTTCCGCCTCTCGTCTCCCGCCCTCCCCACCCCGCCCACCCTGCCCTGCCCCAGCCGCGAGAAACATAAAAATTGTCTGCAGAACTGCTGCGTTGCTCTTAAATGTCCCCCACCCCCACCCCGAAATTTTCTTTGACGACTATTTTAATCACTATAAATAATTGAATCGATACATGCTCTCAAAAATTCTATCTCGTTGTAGCAACTCGGTCTTGTAGAACAAAAGAATATATTATTATTTATTTCTCGGGAAATTGGCTCTAACAACCGGATTGTTGGTGAATCGATAAGATATGGGTTCTTGCCGGTTCTATGCTTATCGCAGCGATGTCAAAGGGGCCGAAGTCGCCCCTCTGCCATATAGCGCCAACTGCCGCAGATTGGGATCGGGTGATAATTAAAAATTGTAAATTTAGATTCTCGAGAAAATAGTTTGGAGGAGCCCGTCAGTTTTTATTTAATTTTTTTATTAACTTTTTTTTTTAGTTTTCAGCCGCCGGGCGAGAGTGAACTTCCTGCCCTATGATAACCCGCCCAAACCAAGATGTATAGATCCTGCCCGTAGACAAGTTAACTGACCTCGCGCGAACGCGATAAAGTTGTACTGTACCAAGAAAATCTTTAAGCAAGAAAAGGCCTAACTATTCACTGATACTGTACCGAGTGTATGAGTCATGGACTCCAGGAGCATGGGCAGCATGCCCCCCCCCCCCTCCCCCCCGCGGCCACCAGTTGCCGCGTGCGTGCCAGGAGTTGCATCAGGCTTGGGGGAGGGGGGGGGGGGCACTTTCTCGGAATCCCCTCGGCGGATCGATGCTCCCCTGTGCCCTAGGCCTGACAGCAGGGCGGTATACGTTTGTACTGCGTCCGCGAGAAAAGGTCCCCCCTTTCCTAAATTTAGTCGCTCTTTCAGCAACTTTTTTTTTCTTTGGTCGTGGAAACTTAGTGTGTCTCGCGCGAAGTGTTGTGTCCGTCTCGTCCGCTGGCCTTCCCCGCACGCCATTAACAGCACCCTCAGCGCCCCTGTCGGCGGCAGTAACGCCGAGGGTGAAACAACTCTGAATATTAGTGTACAAATGTCGTGAATTTTTGTGAATTTTCCTGAAGTTTTTTGAATTTTTATTGAATTTTTGCGCTAATTTTCCCTGAATTTCTCTGAAGTTTTGTGAAATTTTGTGAATTCTTCTAAAATTTTGTAAATTTTTGTAAATTTTTCTGAATTTTTCTGATTTTTTGTTTTAAATTAAGAGGTGTACAGAAATTTCAGAGTTGTTTTCCCCTCGGCTAACGCAGTGCTTGTCAGCCAGTCTCAGTCCGCCGCCGCTTGGGCATGCAGTGCAAATAAAACACCTGCTTGCATATTCCCGTGCCTTCAAACACACTACACAGAGGGCCAGGGCGGGGCGGGGCGGCTCAGTGCGGCGAGGCTACTCGTCCTCGTAGGCTAGAGACCAGCTCGTAAACGGGCCGTAAAGCTGCTTTGTAGTGGTCGAGGGCGAGGACCCGCCCTGGCGGACTGGCGCCCTCGGAGAGACATCGCACCGGCCCGGCCCGGGTGCGGCGGCGGGGGGTGGGATGTCGCATGGTTTCGATGTCTGGGGCTTTGAAAATTCTTCGGAGGGGTAGATATGCGGGGTAAAATAGCCCCCTGGTAGCTGGTAGCCCAATAGAGAGTCCTAGAGGGAATCAAGGACTCTAGCTAGAAGCCCCAGACAAGGGGCAGGGTAGGCCGGCCCGCCGTGCAGACGTGAATAGGCTGGCCGTTGCTGCCTACCCGCCAGGCGGCTCCCTCTGCGCCTTTATTTTAATCGTCTATCTTTTTCGTGTGTTTCAGTGTGATAGAGTAAGGCGAGCCCCTGAGGAGGACGCGATGAACGGCGCGGCCGGCAACAGGACGGACGGCGCCGCGGCCCCGGCGCTGGCGGGCACCGCGAAGAGACTGTCGGTGCAGCTGCTGAGCCCCGTCACGGAGCGGGTGGCCTGCAGCGACTCCAAGGTGACGGTGGTGGGCGTCGGCCAGGTGGGCATGGCGTGCGCCTTCAGCCTGCTGTCGCAGAACGTCACGTCCGACCTGGCGCTCGTCGACATGGTGGAGGACAAGCTCAAGGGCGAGATGATGGACCTGCAGCACGGCTCCACCTTCCTCAAGAACGCCACCGTCACGGCGTCCACGGGTGAGTCGGAGTCGGTCCTCCCGACCTGAGAGACACGCGGGCTTTTAAACAGGGATTCTAGCGAGGGAGAAACAGCTCTGAGATTTTTGTACACCTCGAAATTCCAAAAAAATTCAGAACATTCAAACAAATTCAGAAAAATTTAGAAAAATTTAGAAAAGTTCACAAAAATGTAGAATAATTCAGAGAAATTCAGGAAAAATTAGCGCAAAAATTAAAAAAAAAACATCAAATTATGCAAAAAAAAAAACAATCAGAAAAATTCAGGAAAATTCACAAAAAAAAATCAGAGTTTGTTTTCCCCTTGGATTTTAAACGTGTCGCCCGGGTATGCAGACTACGCGACGACGGCCGGCTCGAGGATCTGCATCGTGACGGCGGGCGCGCGCCAGAAGGAGGGCGAGTCCCGCCTCGAGCTGGTGCAGCGCAACACGGACATCTTCCGCTCCATCATACCGCAGCTCGTCAAGCACTCGCCCGACACCATCCTGCTGGTCGTCAGCAACCCCGTGGACGTGCTGACGTACGTGGCGTGGAAGCTGTCCGGGCTGCCGCACCACCGCGTCATCGGCTCCGGCACCAACCTGGACTCGTCGCGCTTCCGCTTCCTGCTGTCGCAGCGCCTCGGGCTCGCGCCCACCTCCGTGCACGGCTGGATCATCGGCGAGCACGGCGACACGAGCGGTGAGGACAGGACGCCGACCCAAGTGTGTGAAAGTCACACACTTGTAGTTGTGTGAATTTCCATTCGTTCATTTGTCCCGTCAAGGGCGCGAAATTCCTAAGAAAATTATTTTTTAAAAAATACCGCAAATACTTTGGGTGAATGGCACGTGGGTGAGTGTGAGTGGGTCTAGAATCTAGACTCTAGATCCTGAGAAAATTCACTCTTTTTCTTGCTTGAGCGTACGGATAGAAATTCGCACGACTACCATCGTGTGACGCACTCATACTTGAGTTTTTAGAGCAGCTGTTTATCCTCTTTTCAGTTTTGTCGTAAATTAATACGTGCCCTTTTTTTCTTCCCCCAGTCCCCGTGTGGTCCGGTGTGAATGTGGCGGGCGTCCGTCTGCGCGACATTGACCCTGACATTGGGAGCCAAGCGGACCATGAGAAGTGGTCTGAAGTCCACCACCAAGTTGTATCGAGGTTTGTGTCGCATTGATTCTAGCACTCCTTGCCTCACTTTAAAGCACGCGTGCGCTGCTAAGCACTCATCTCTCCCCCATGCAGCGCTTACGAGATCATCCGCCTGAAGGGCTACACCTCCTGGGCCATCGGCCTCAGCGTGTCAGCACTCTGCCAGGTAAGCCCCTCTCTCGGCCTGGCCGGGCCGCGCCGAGCAAAGGCGTGACTTAAAACTTTTACATTGATGTTTACGAGGGCAAAGGCATTAAACCTTTGACCTTGAGCAGGCCAATAAGGGCCAAGTCACACCATTTTCCAATGTTATTGAATGTAATTTTTATTTTTCAATAGAGCATAATCCGCAACTCGCACGACGTGAGCGCCGTGTCCACCCTGGTGAGCGGCCACCACGGCCTCGACGGCGAGGTGTTCCTGTCCCTGCCGTGCATCCTGGGCGGCGGCGGCGTGGAGCAGATCGTCCGGCTGCGCCTCACGGAGGAGGAGACCGCCAAGCTGCGCCAGTCGGCCGGCACCATGGCCAAGGTGCAGGCGGGGCTGCGGCTGTAGCTCGAGCTGAGGCGCCCCGCCCCGCCCCGCCCCGCCCCGCCTAGGTCACAGGCAGGGTTGTTACAAGGCATCGGAGGTGATGACAATGTAAGGAAAACTGATTGCCATGTCAGAAAAAAATGGGGGAAAAGAAGCAAAATTCACTTTGCTTTTATTGTTGTTATTTACATGACATGGGTTTTGTCCATGAAAGTTAGTGCCTCAACAGGTTTCAACCCAGAGAGTACTCCAGAAAAATACAATGAAGGCTTCCTTAAAAATCGAAAATTTAAAAATATTTAAGGGAAATTGTCTGGGAGAAGATGAAGTTAAGTCAGGGAAAAGTCAAGGTAATATCGATGAAATTGGAAATCCGAAGTGTGTAATAACTCTGTAAGGACCGGGCTGCGTCCATCTTCAACTTTCATGCAGCGTTCTGTGACGTATTTATTTATCTAGTCCTTGTATGTAACGGGAAGATTCCTAATTCCCACTCCTCTTTACATTAAGATTTCAGATACCAAAACTGTTTGTCAAACATAAAGAAGGTCTATCTTTTAAAGAACAGTTTTGCCATTGGTGTTTAACATGTAATTATGACGAAGATAATGTCATGATGTCATAAGTTATTTATAATTTAAAAGAAGGTGGGCGAATAAATTTCAAAGCGCAAACTTGCCAATGGTGTAGTTATTTTTGCGATACAAACCACACTGCCCGACTGTTTTTTTTTTTATATTTTTTTAATTTTTTTAATTTTTTTAATTTTTTTATTTTTTAACGAATTTTGGTCGAATATCAATTTGCTCCCAAGTGACGGGGGTTGTGCAGGGGGACTCTGATGTCTGCGAGGAAATGCAGTATTCCTGATAGCGCGCAATGTGTTCGGGCGACGTGGCTTAGGGGCCCATTTTCTCACTAACGAAGTCCAGTATTGGACTCCTAGGACTTGCGATGTGGTTTTTGGTCCCAGAAGAAGGTCACCTGTGAGTTTGGTCGAAATCGGAGACAATTTTTCTTCGACCGAAAATCGCAAAAACGCAAAGGCTATAGCCTTTGCATTTTTACGATTTTGGGCCAAAAATTAATATTCATCGAAATGACGGGGGTTGTGCAGGGGGACTCTAACGTACCCCTAGACCAACCCCCAAGGGTCAGTTCGTCCGAAAACCCGGTTTGTCTGCGAGGAAATGCAGTATTCCTTCTGAATCGTATTTTGAATGGCACTAAACCTGGCGGGCGAGTGACGTCAGTTTCTGCAGCCGGAGCCGGAAGCCGGAGGTGTTTGTTGTTTTCGGAGGGATCATGGCGGACGCCGGTGTGCGGCGTGTGCGGCAGAGTTTCGTAAGTGTAATTGTGATATTATTTGTTTTAAACGTAATATTCCTTAATTAATCAATAATTGGGAGGAGTGTGATATTTTTATATTTAAATATCACATATTTTATTGTTTCGGTGAGGATAAACTGAACATCCTCGCTCCTGTAATGGTTCCTCTTTCTGCTGAGTGCCTACCGTAAGCTTAGAATTAACCATCAGCATTGGTTTAACTTTTCAATGATATTCTTATTAGCGGAATGTCGTTATTTCCTTGAAAGGCTGCAATTTTCTTGTAGCACATTATGTAGTGCCTAAGGGAGGTTAGCTATGAAGGTTAGGTCACCTCATGGGTACACCCATGGTTAGGCGGAGGTTCATCCATGAAGCTCTTAATTTGGGCATTAGTGTGAATCTGAAATTTATTTTACGTTGCGTTCTTGTTTAAATGTGAAAGTGGGGGTGTCCTTAGTACTCTCTGTGAGGAAATCTTGGACCAGATGGATTCCGATTAGGCGACAGCCCACAACAGTAGTAGCATTTTCTATCAGGCACACTTGCGTGTTCATTTCAAAATCAAAGGGTTTTGTAAAGTTAACATTGGGGGGAAAATAGGGAAGCTAGGACTCTTGGCTGAGTCAGTAGGGCTTGTTACATTAGTGGGTATCCTTCCACTTGAAATCGCAGTTCTGTGCTCATGATGATTCTTCTTCTTTGAACAATATTGCATCTTCGTACTGAGAATAGTTAAATGTAAATGAGATCTTTTCTTTTTCAAGAACTGAAAGTATTGTTTAGATATTTATCATTTGGAGTAAGTCATGTTCATTCTCAAAACGCCTTCTAGTTTTCAAACAAACTTAATAATACAATAGTCTTGTGTAGATTTATTTGTTTTAAATGCAATATTGTTAAAAGTGCATGGCCCGTCACTCGTCTTTATCCAGAATTTGTTTGTCAATTGTCTAAACACTAGTTGTTCACTTATTGATCTTGTTTATGGTTGGTATCTTGCCAACTGATATCCATGAGAGATATCATCAGCATTTTATCGATGTGCAATTACCTTTCTAAGGTATTTGGCTTTTTAAAAATAATACTTGTTCACTTTTCCATCCATCTTATTTAAGGGTCGTATCTTGCCAACTAGTCACATGCTGGATGAATTTAATAATTCGGATAGAGGCTTTTAAAGTAGTAAATCTTGTTTAGTGGAGAACAGAGATGAGTGACGGCTTTTGCTTACTGATATGAGTGTTGCCCTGTTGCCCCTGTGTCTGCTGTTCTTTACTTGCTCTATTGCAAAAAGTATCCATTGAATGCTTTGTTTTGCGCCATTTGGCCTGCCTGCTTCCTCTCACTTTGACCTCGGCCAGACTCCTAAAGGTCAGGGTGTGAGGAGTAGGCATTTTAGTGGTAACCTTTCAAATCTAAATTTTTGCTTGCTTCCTCGCACTTTGACCTCGGCCAGACTCCTCATGGTCAGGGTGTGAGGAGTGGGTGTCTTGCTCTTGTACCTTTGAAATGTAAATTTTTGCTTGCTTTAAACTTGTTGTAGTTGCCCCCTCTTGCTGGCATGTTGACCCAGGCCAGACTCCTGAAGGTCAATGTGTTGGTGAGAGGGGGCAAATGAGAGGATTCTCTCTCTTTGCTTTAGAATTTCAACTTTTGAATGGATACTTTTTTTACTGCTCTGTGCTCTGCTGTTTTCCCCTCTGGCTTTGGTATAATACGGCCTCCTGGAGTGGGACTTGTCTCACTGCTGGGTTCGAATCCCAGCGGGTCCTATGCCTCGCCTTGCTCTGCCTTCCTTCTCTCTGAATGTATGAGAAATTTAGAGGAACACAGTGCTTTGTTTACAATTTTGTTTACACTTGTTTACAATTTTGTTGACATTTGTGCTGCTCTGCCACTGGCCAATTTCTTCTCTTTTTTTGGGACTTAGTATTTGGCCGGCTCAGTGTTCCTCTCACTTTGTCATACTGTGTCTTCTGCTCTTTGTTGTTGTTTACATTCATGCTTTGTTTACTTTTCAGCACTTGTATTTTTTTTTTTTTTTTTCCTTGGTTGTTGGCTGGCTTTCCTTGCTCGAGCTGCTCATTGGTTTCCACCAGTGAGCTGCTCGAGCAAGGAAAGCCGGCCAACAACCAAGGAGGGGAAAAAAAAATTGTTTTTGTTGATGTTCCACTGCTCCAAGTCCCAACTCGGCTGCTGCGCCTTCAAAGGCGCAGCAGCTGAGTTGGGACTTGGAGCAGTGGAACATCGGCAACAAAAAAAAATAAACAAATAAACAAACAAACAGTTGAATAAAAAAAACAAGCTTTATTGGAAGAAGAACAAAAGGAAGCAATAGCAGCTGGCCAATGGGAGGCCTGCAAAAAGGCCCTTTTAGGCTATCTCGAGATCCCTATGTGATGCGGCCCAAGTAAAATTTCTGGGGGTCAAACAAAGTTCCATCTGGAAAAACTAGTCAAATTAACTGTCAAGAGGAGTTTAATTAAAACCCCTCATAAACTGACTCTACGCAACAATCACTTCATATGAACTCAATCACAGCCGACGAGATGAAACACAGGACCCGAGAGCAAGCAGTGGCCTGGTGAACCTTCAATAACATGTCACTAAAGGAGCCCGAGAAATGGGCCATTCCATGTTCCACTGTGACTGATCTCTCCTCCACATGAAGCAATCGTTGCTCACATTAGCAAAAGTAAGTTCAAAGTAATTTCAAATACAAAGTAAGTTCATTTCTTCATGCCGACATCCTCGTCTTGAGTTTCGAAGAATCTTCACAGTCGTCCTTCCTCGAGTTGGTCGCTTGCTTTGAAGAATCGCCAACGGCTGCACATTTGGTTCTGCTTTCCCCGTAACTTCGTCTTGTAACCTGCAAAAACAAATATGTATCAGAAGCAGTTCAATAAAAGAGTATCATTATTTCACGATTTGGTTGACTTTATTTAAAACGTGATGTGAAAAAAATATCCAATCCGTCCTCAATAGAGAGAACATGCCAAAATTTTCCATCTTGCTATGGTATTTCAATTAGCTATCAATATATATTCAGCAATTGGAAGAAGGTAAAGCTACAATGAGCCCAAAGTTACGTCTACTTCAAATATTTTATTTAAAATGATTACCACAAACCAAAGTGGCAAACAGACATAAAATTCACTACTACCATAAGTTTGATTTCAGTTATTGGTAGCTCTGAGCAGACTAACACAGCAGCAAGTGATTTTCTATGAATGGTAATAAAATCAATTAAACTATCAAACAAATGCGTGATGTTATTCACCATTATACAGGTAACTTATTTAACATGTCATGCATCTCTGGTTTAGTTCCTATGGCAGCAACTCAAAAACATTCCACGATTTTAGTGTCAAAATTTACCCACTATGATTTCTAGTATTTTAATGGAGACCAAAGTACTAGCAGCAATATTGCAATTTTCTATTGATTTCACAACCAGCAAAGGTGGAAAGTGGCAGTAAGTTTAATTTTGAAAGCCAATTGCCTTCTACTTCATAGGTGAGTTTAAGAGATATTCTGATTCAGAACAGTGGTGCAATACCAAGTGAACTTTTCAAATAAAAGGAATAAGTAGACTTTCATAACTTATGTCAAAGCTTCCCTCAACAGATATTTAAAATACAAATAACACAATGCTTTTTCACCAGTCTGCAAAAGGGAAATATTTCTTACTGTCTGATCTTAAATTCAGGGCACTGAATTTCAAAATGAAAGAAATCAAAGTAACAGACCAGACATTAAAATTCACCACAGGAGTGGTGCTGTACTAGGCAAGCTCAAAAAATTCATTGTTTATCAAAGTTACTGTCATGAAAGGTCTACTCTTACTAATAAAAGTTAATTAAAATATTAAATTGCTGAATATTATAATTCATTTACTATAGCTTGTACAGCAGCCCAACCAAACAGGTGGTGCTGTGCCAGGAAGGCAAATGTAAGGATTAACTCAGTTCCCGTTGTCAAAGGTCTGTCTTCCCAAACCAATCACAGTTAGTCTGCTAGTGGCAAACTACCTTGAGATGGAACCATCAAGTGCTCAATTACAAATTGCAATATGAACTACTACTTTTACTACTACATATGTTCTCCAAAAGAGACTAGCAACCTAATTTCTTTTATTTTGAGAAAAAGTTCAATAATCTGATCAGAGCTATACAGTATTAAATCCTTACTCCACAGGATAAGATTCAATGAATCATCCTTGAAAGCATTTCCAGTGTACTGGTGAGGCAGGAAATGAACATTGCCAAAATGGCTATTTAGCTCCAAGATCTGAATTTGGAATCCAAATGGGAAAAGATCTTTGAGGCAGCAGCAACAATGTGCTGTTCGGCAGACAAAGAACAGGATTTCTCTTTGGGCACTCATTTGCAAATTGTATAAATATAAATGCACCACTCTTCATTATAGGTAAGCCATATTTGTCCCAGTTAAAACTTTGCTCAAGTTAGCAGATGTGTGTAGACATTAGCCTTAGCCACAGGAATAGCCAATTATAAGCAAAGACGCTTCAAAAAATTATTTGAAGTGGGTGCAAATCAAAATATACAAGTCTTTTTTAACTTCTCAGATTTCTTTCAAAGATCCATGCCTTAACACCTAACCAAGACATACTTGATCAGCTCCACTGGGCGTTCCGCTGCGTACAGAACCCTGACAAGACTCAGTCTGGACGTGCCAAAAGTAAGCCACTCTGGGGACCTCCTCCCCCCTGCCTACAGCCAGTGGTAGCAAATTGCGCTAGGGTCTCCACCCAAACTACTGCTTACGATTGTTGAAGTTGTTAATCACACAACCAGATGAAAATATTGTCATATAAATTAGAACAATTAATTTAATTGAGGCTAAGGTCAGAAAATTTGTTGTTATAAATAAAATCTGTCTCTACTTTGGTTAACAATTTTTCCAACGCTCTGAAGTAGTTCCAAAACGTCCAAATGCAGCTCTAGTGATGGAGCCCGGAGGGGGCCTGGCCGAGACTCGGGTTCAGAATGCGTTTTGACAGAGTCTTGTACACATCAGAACGCACAGTGGAGCTGATCGAATAGGTCTCTCACTAAACATTGCTTACCTTCAAATAACAGCATGATCGCAGCAGATGAGGTTTCAGCTGCGATGGAGATCCAAGCACCTCCGTAGATTATGAAGTGAAATAACAGCTTCAATACATCATCCAGGTCAAGGTGTACTTGGATGACTGGAGTAAAGGAATACCTGATAACAATAAGAAAGAACTATTAGAATGACAGGAAAGATAAGGAGAGGGTAAAGCAACTAATCTGATGGATAATAGAGCACGGCTGTAACATAAAATACCCACCATGTGCTCAGCAGACGTCAGAGATGAAAACAGCTCATCAGCACTGCAACGCAGACACCACAGAAGAGATCTCAGCAACTCTTTGGAGGTGAAGTAGGAGCATCAAGCGTAGGGTTTACTTGAACAAATGCAACTGGACAACCTGGAAGAAACAAACAATACTTATTAGCATGGCAGGAAAAGTCGAGAGTGACTTGCCAGAAATGTGATGGATAATGGAGCGCAGGATAAACCAATGAAAGAAATACACACCTTGAGCTCTGTCATGTTGCAATGAAGTCTCCAACTTCAGACAAGGGATTACAAGCAGGCCAAAATATTCCAGCAAGGATCGGCAGAGTCTTCAGTAGTGAGGGCCCGTCTGAGGAATCAGCATCCTGTGAAACAAATAAAGATAACATCAATCAAAATGCAGAATGTTTCAAACAATGCATTTAACAGTCCTATACTGAAATACTGAAACACATATTGTTTCATTTGGGATAGCCCTATTGGAATGCAGGCACAGGCAAGTCCAAGTTGGCCTGCAGGCCTTGGAGTAAAATGGGAGCCCAATAAACGGGCTGCAAATTCGTTGGCTAACGAGAATGTTTTAATTTAGACAAGCCAGACAATCAGGGTAAGAACGATTACAATAAAGAAATTTCTTTACACATGGGAACCAAAAGAATGAAAGCTATAGGTTACCCGAACATCACCACATGCACGTGGGCCCGCAACGAAACACACAAGTCAAGGTGCGTCAAAGTCAACCAGTCCGGGAGCGAAATGGAGGTTAGGCCATGTGCTCAAGAGGTTATTTCTCAATCAGAATTAAAACTTCCGATAACTCACCAAAATTCATAGTGCAAAAGAATCCTTATGAAATACCAATAAAATCTTCTTATATAAAATATCATCTTAAACTGAAGGATTACTCAGATAAAATTGGATAACTCCAAACTCACGGCAGCAGAAGCGAGGCAGGACTGAACAGACCCAGACCGGAACGGAACCGGAGCGGAAGCTCATAAAAGTAGTCCCCAGGTGACAAGACAAGGAAGTAGTTCCGTGACGTACTGCAGCGCCGGAGAACTTGAGGTATGAGAAGAGTATGAGAACCGGAGCGTGCGGAGGCGGGAAAATTCAAATGGTAGCGGAGAGCAGACGATCGCTACAGCTGGGAGGCTGGGCTGGCTGGCCGGAGGCCGGCAAGGGTGGGGAGGGGAGGGGAGGGGAAGAGAGGGGAAAAGTGGCACTATCGTGTGGCGAGAAGCGGCTCCAGTGCGTGCAGCAAGGCACTGCCCCCGCGCGAAATTTTGAACCAGAGAAGCGCATGGGCCCTTCAGTCTGCGTCGATCCGTCGCAATTTTTCGCAGTACATCCCGGTTTCTCGCCAACCCAACCCTCAGAAGTTGGTCTAGGGGTACGTTAGAGTCCCCCTGCACAACCCCCGTCATTTTGGAGCAAATTCGTTTGGGGCCGAAAATCGTTAAAAATGCAAAGGCTATAGCCTTTGCGTTTTTGCGATTTTCGGGCAAAATAAAATTGTCTCCGATTTCGACCAAACTCACAGGTTACCTTCTTCTGGGACCAAAAAACACATGGCAAGTCCTAGGAGTGTTATACCGGACTTCGTTAGTGAGAAAATAGGCCCCTAAACCAGCCCGCCAGCACACATGGCGCGCTATCAGGAATACAGCATTTCCTCGCAGACAAACCGGGTTTTCGGACGAACTGACCCATGGGGGTTGGTCTAGAGGTACGTTAGAGTCCCCCCGCACAACCCCGTCATTTTGGAGCAAATTCGTTTGGGGCCGAAAATCGTTAAAAATGCAAAGGCTATAGCCTTTGCGTTTTTGCGATTTTCGGGCGAAATAAAATTGTCTCCGATTTCGACCAAACTCACAGGTTACCTTCTTCTGGGACCAAAAAACACATAGCAAGTCCTAGGAGTCCTATACCGGACTTCGTTAGTGAGAAAATAGGCCCCTAAACCACCCCGCCAGCACACATGGCGCGCTATCAGGAATACAGCATTTCCTCGCAGACAAACCGGGTTTTCGGACGAACTGACCCATGGGGGTTGGTCTAGGGGAACGTTAGAGTCCCCCCGCACAACCCCCGTCATTTTGGAGCAAATTCGTTTGGGGCCGAAAATCGTTAAAATGCAAAGGCTATAGCCTTTGCGTTTTTGCGATTTTCGGGCGAAATAAAATTGTCTCCGATTTCGACCAAACTCACAGGTTACCTTCTTCTGGGACCAAAAAACACATGGCAAGTCCTAGGAGTGTTATACCGGACTTCGTTAGTGAGAAAATAGGCCCCTAAACCACCCCGCCAGCACACATGGCGCGCTATCAGGAATACAGCATTTCTTTGCAGGCAAACCCGGTTTTCGGACGAACTGACCCTTGGGGATTGGTCTTGGGGTACGTTAGAATCCCCCCGCACAACCCCCGTAATTTTGGAGCAAATTCGTTTGGGGCCGAAAATCGTTAAAAATGCAAAGGCTATAGCCTTTGCGTTTTTGCGATTTTCGGACGAAAAAAATTGTCTCCGATTTCGACCAAACTCACAGGTTACCTTCTTCTGGGACCAAAAAACACATAGCAAGTCCTAGGAGTCCTATACGGACTTCGTTAGTGAGAAAATAGGCCCTAAACCATCCCGCCAGCACACATGGCGCGGTATCAGGAATACAGCATTTCCTCGCAGACAAACCGGGTTGTCGGACGAACTCACCTTTGGGGGTTGGTCTAGGGCTACGTTAGAGTCTCCCTTCACAACCCCCGTCATTTTGGAGCAAATTCGTTTCCGGAAGAAAATCGTTAAAAATGCAAAGGCTATAGCCTTTGCGTTTTTGCGATTTTCGGGCGAAAAAAATTGTCCCTGATTTCGACCAAACTCACAGGTTACCTTCTTCTTGGACCAATGAACACATAGCAAGTCCTGGCTGTCCTATACAGGACTTCGTTTGTGAGAAAATAGGCCCATAAACCACCCGCCAGCACACATGGCGCGCTATCAGGAATACAGCATTTCCTCGCAGACAAACCGGGTTTTCGGACGAACTGACCCATGGGGTTGGTCTAACGTTAGAGTCCCCCGCACAACCCCCGTCAGTTTAGAGCAAATTCGTTTGGGGCCGAAAATCGTTAAAAATGCAAAGGCTATAGCCTTTGCGTTTTTGCGATTTTCGGGCGGAAAACAACTGTCTCCGATTTCGACCAAACTCACAGGTTACCTTCTTCTGGGACCAAAAAACACATGGCAAGTCCTAGGAGTGTTATACCGGACTTCGTTAGTGAGAAAATAGGCCCCTAAACCAGCCCGCCAGCACACATGGCGCGCTATCAGGAATACAGCATTTCCTCGCAGACAAACCGGGTTTTCGGACGAACTGACCCATGGGGGTTGGTCTAGGGGAACGTTAGAGTCCCCCCGCACAACCCCCGTCATTTTGGAGCAAATTCGTTTGGGGCCGAAAATCGTTAAAAATGCAAAGGCTATAGCCTTTGCGTTTTTGCGATTTTCGGGCGAAATAAAATTGTCTCCGATTTCGACCAAACTCACAGGTTACCTTCTTCTGGGACCAAAAAACACATAGCAAGTCCTAGGAGTCCTATACCGGACTTCGTTAGTGAGAAAATAGGCCCCTAAACCACCCCGCCAGCACACATGGCGCGCTATCAGGAATACAGCATTTCCTCGCAGACAAACCGGGTTTTCGGACGAACTGACCCATGGGGGTTGGTCTAGGGGAACGTTAGAGTCCCCCCGCACAACCCCCGTCATTTTGGAGCAAATTCGTTTGGGGCCGAAAATCGTTAAAAATGCAAAGGCTATAGCCTTTGCGTTTTTGCGATTTTCGGGCGAAAAAAATTGTCTCCGATTTCGACCAAACTCACAGGTTACCTTCTTCTGGGACCAAAAAACACATAGCAAGTCCTAGGAGTCCTATACCGGACTTCGTTAGTGAGAAAAAAGGCCCCATTAACCACCCCGCCAGCACACATGGCGCGGTCTCAGGAATACAGCATTTCCTCGCAGACAAACCGGGTTTTCGGACGAACTGACCCATGGGGGTTGGTCTAGGGGTACGTTAGAGTTCCCCTGCACAACCCCCGTCATTTTGGAGCAAATTCGTTTGGGGCCGAAAATCGTTAAAAATGCAAAGGCTATAGCCTTTGCGTTTTTGCGATTTTCGGGCGAAAAAAATTGTCTCCGATTTCGACCAAACTCACAGGTTACCTTCTTCTGGGACCAAAAAACACATAGCAAGTCCTAGGAGTCCTATACCGGACTTCGTTAGTGAGAAAATAGGCCCCTAAACCACCCCGCCAGCACACATTGCGCGCTATCAGGAATACAGCATTTCCTCGCAGACAAACCGGGTTTTCGGACGAACTGACCCATGGGGGTTGGTCTAGAGGTACGTTAGAGTCCCTCCGCACAACCCTCGTCATTTTGGAGCAAATTCGTTTGGGGCCGAAAATCGTTAAAAATGCAAAGGCTATAGCCTTTGCGTTTTTGCGATTTTCGGGCGAAAAAATTGTATCCGATTTCGACCAAACTCACAGGTTACCTTCTTCTGGGACCAAAAAGCACATAGCTAGTCCTAGGAGTCCTATACCGGACTTCGTTAGTGAGAAAATAGGCCCCTAAACCACCCCGCCAGCACACATGGCGCGGTCTCAGGAATACAGCATTTCCTCGCAGACAAACCGGGTTTTCGGACGAACTGACCCATGTGGGTTGGTCTAGAGGTACGTTAGAGTCTCCCCGCACAACCCCCGTCATTTTGGAGCAAATTCGTTTGGGGCCGAAAATCGTTAAAAATGCAAAGGCTATAGCCTTTGCGTTTTTGCGATTTTCGGGCGAAAAGAAATTGTCTCCGATTTCGACCAAACTCACAGGTTACCTTCTTCTGGGACCAAAATACACATCGCAAGTCCTAGGAGTCCTATACCGGACTTCGTTAGTGAGAAAATAGGCCCCTTAACCACCCCGCCCGCACACATTGCGCGCTATCAGGAATACTTCATTGCCTCGCAGACAAACCGGGTTCCTGGACGAACTGACCATTGAGGTTTTGGTCTAGGAGTACGTTTGAATCCCCCTGCACAACCCCCCTCATTTTGGAGCAAATTCGTTTGGGGCCGAAAATCGTTAAAAAATTTTCTCTAATGTGACGGGGGTTGTGCAGGGGTACTCTGATGTACCCGTAGACCAACCCCCGTGGGTTGGGTTGGGTGAAAACCGTGTTCTTCATCGAAGGAAATAAAAAAGAATCGCCGGGATCGAACCCGCAAAACGTATTGCTGGCTGCGAATCGCTATCTCAACCAACTGACAATTTCTGTGCGCACCGCAAAAATGATTGCACCATTGTCGCCGTCGGCTGAACTGAGCTGAGCAGCCCACTTAACTTGCAAGATGGTTAGGCTGCCTACCCTCTCGGCGTCGCATGGAGGGGACCTGCTTTGCGACGCTCAGCTGCAATTGGGTTCCTGCGACACGCCTCTGACTCTGCTGGTGTCGGAGGGTGTATTATCATTTTGAAGGTGCGTTTTCGCCTTTGTGAACGTCCCGCGGCCAATGAAACTGACAACAGCCATTGGTTCGAAATGAGCAGCATTAACACATTTAGGCTTCCAGTCTGCAGCAGAGAGGTCCGGCGAGGAGCCCTCGCCGAAAATAAAACGACGTTGTTGGAGTGTAGGGACGATTGTCTCTCATTGAAATACGTGAGCAGACTGATGCAGTATTCGAAAGTCGAAGCACTTTGCTCGCCTTGCGCCCGGCCTGGCCCGGCTCGGACCTGACTTAAGCTCTCCTCTGTCCTCCTGGGCTGTCCGCCGCGCGGTTTATGTACTGAGCCGATTTATTTCCGCACTCCAGCCCAGGCGTGCCATTCTTCTTCTTCTTCTTCTTCTTCTTCTTCTTCTTCTTCTTCTTCTTCTTCTTCTTCTTCTTCTTCCATTTTTATTTATATTATTATTATTATTATTATTATTATTATTATTATTATTATTATTATTATTATTATTATTATTATTATTATTATTATTATTATATTTTTTATGTTGGGGTTGTGCAGAGGGACTCCTAGGTACCCCGAGACTAACTTCCGAGGGTTGGTTTGTCCAAAAACATTATAGTTTTATTAGCGCAAAGACAAGTGTTAACACTGTCAGCTGTTCAGGAGGATTTAGCCATTTGTTTTTCGGAGAGCCGCGGAGTTCTTTCTACGCACCCTTACCCCGACGTACACAACGACCACACCACCGGCGTCCGGATTGAATAAAGCGATAAAAATAAATAGGCCTATACGACTGCAATGCGCCGAATAGTTCCGCCCGCATAACAGAGCCTGCTGACCGGGCCCAGCCCAGCTCAACATCGCAGTTGATCACGGCGAATGTGAGAGGAGAGGGGAGGGGAGAAGACGGAGGAGCAGAGGGAAAGGAGACGACAGGAGAATAGAGACAAGCAGAGGAGAGGTGGGGGGGAGGGGGGGCAGCACAAGGAGGCTAATACACCGGTTATATTCCTCCGCCTCTCCCGTCCGGACCGGCCCGGCCCGGCGAACCTCCTCTTTGACGCTTCTCGTTTCCCGCGCTCAGACAAAACGCCCCAATATTGAGCAACGGTCCACGTGTTGCGTCACGGGCGAACCCACTTCCTCAGAGAATTTGTGGAGGTGGAGGAGGAGGAGGAGGAGGAGGAGGAGGAAGGGGAGGAGGAGGAGGAGGAGGAGGAGGAGGAGGAGGAGGAGTGGGGAGGAGGCAGGTGAAGAGGGAAGGGAGGAGGGATGATCTTACTAACCACGTGACCCAAGGTGGGGGCTGCAAGCGACGCGATGAGAGCACTGGAGAGAGAGGAGAGAGAGAGAGAGAGAGAGAGAGAGAGAGAGAGAGAGAGAGAGAGAGAGAGAGAGAGAGAGAGAGAGAGAGAGAGAGAGAGAGAAGGGGGCAGGGACTGGACGCGTTGGACCTGGCAGGTGTTTACAAACACATCTTCAAGATTCCGATATGTCTAGCTGCTGGTGCGGCTGCGGCTTTCACCTGTAGCAGCGCGGCCACCATCCGCATGCCGCACTCGGCCAGGCGGGGCGGGGCGGGGCGGGGCAGGGTCGGGGCGGGGCGGGGCGGGGCGGGGTGGGACCAGAGGACGCGGGTGGAACGCAGGACGCGCCTACGCGTCCACCAAGGGCCCACAGTAGACCCCACTCCGCGACCAGGAGGTGGTCTACGGCGACAGAACAAGCTGCCTGCAGCAGGCCTGCAGCAGCAGGCCTCCTGCGGTGTCGCTGGGGTCCGCAGGCCGTGGGCATAGGCGCTCGACAACACTCCGCAGCTCGCAGGAAAGGATCACCCCGGCAGGGAAGCAGCGGCCCCGCGGTGCTATTCGCAGTGAGGGGATTATTCGCAGGCCTGCGCTATTCGCCCGCGAACAATGCCGCTATTAATCGGATTGGAATGAAGGGCGTAGCGGGACGGGAGGAATGTTATAGGCGGCTGCGCGCGAAACAGCTTCTTCGCTCTATCCACACAACGCTGAGAATAAGCACAGTGCAGACACGGGACGTGGCGTGCCAATAACGGGCTTATCATGCTGCTCCTAGCCGCACTAACGTAACGAGGTGTGACCCGTGCGCCGGAGCCTGTGACAGGGGAAATTAAAAGGAAAACGAAGAAGAAAAATAACAGGGGAAATTAAAAAAAAACGAGGAAGAAAAATAAACGTAACACGGTATGCAAAAACAAAACTTGAGAGGCGCCAGCGTATGACACGCCAGCAGGCCAGTGTGGCGTGCGGTCGCCGCGCCGCTGTCTGTGGCGGGGCGGGGCGGGGCGGGGCGGGGGGCGGGGCGGGGCGGGGCTGGGCGGGGCGGGGCGGGGCGGGGCGTGCCACGCCTCGGATGTGATCTGGTCCTGTGTCCGTGCGGCACTCCCGTCCACTCCGCGTCCACTCGGCAGGCCGGGCCGGGCCGGGCCGGGGCCCACTCGCTGGCTGCTGTGACGCCACGCGTATTTGGAGCGAAAGTGGCCGCCGGTGTGGGCTGCTGCTGACTGCAGGCTCGATGGCACGGCCCCGCGCAGTGCAGCCACCCCGCAACACACACAACAAAAAACAATAGTGTCAGCAAACATATGAGGTCGGCCAATCACATCCCGAACGCAGGGTGGGTCATGCGAGGGAAACTACCTACCGGGCGCCCGCTAGGTAGGCAACAGGCCGGCACGGATGAGTTGACGTTGCCTAGCTGCAGGCGCCTGGGAAGGGCAGCGCGGGTGCCTCACGATCGACGTTTCGGGGTGGCGGGGTGGGGCGGGGCGGGGCGGGGCGGGTCTACTGTCCACTGTCCACTCTACTCCTCGTGTGTTCCTCTCGATGGCCGCGCTCCGCACGGCCGAGCTGGACCGGACCAGGCTGGCACGGCGCTACTCTCTGCCCGTTTCCTGCTTTCCGGAAAAAGATCTCAACGAGCCTGTTTGTTGGTGTGCGGTGCCGCCGAGGCCCCCGGTGCTGACAGCGCCGCCCCACCCCACCCCACCCCGCCCCACCCCGCCTGCCAGAACGCCCGGCCTGCAGCATGCCTCCCCCAGGCCAGGCGGGCACGCCCAAACATGGCCTCCGCCCCGCCCCGCCCTGCTCCGCCCCGCCCCCCCGCCGTGTTCCGGATAGGGCTGCCTGTCCCGCTCTGTCCCCACCTTGCGTTAGTACGGGTCCGGGCGGTACACATCAGTTGGAAAAATATTGTGTGGAAGAGGAATTTTACCGGAACTCTTCCGCCACTCTAAGGAAAATCAAGTATCACTACAAATCCGTGGAATGATTTTTTTTTTTAACGGGAGGAAAACCATTTTTTTAATGGGCGAATCGGAAACGTAGGCAGCGAGCTTTACCCAGTCGCACCTAGAAAAATGAAAAATTGTGGCAACAATCTTCTGGTTACCTCAGGGACAACCAGAAAATCATGAACAATATTACAGTTGAGCTCACCGCATTATGGCCAGGGCACGAGTGTCGCAAGCAGGCGTCCCTTGCTCATGTCGGGTAGGCAACCCGCTGCCTACCCACCCCGTCCCGCTCGCCCCGAACACCGATATAAATGATCATAATTCGCCTCCTTCTTCCGTAACATGAGCTAACAACGCCAAGGGAATCATCTTCCTCCTCCTCCTCCTCCTCCTCCTCCTCCTCCTCCTCCTCCTCCTCCTCCTCCTCCTCCTCCTCCTCCTCCTCCTCCTCTACACCTCCTCCTCTTCAACACGCTGCCCACAAAAACACAAGCGCGGTGCAGCGTGACGTAACAGACTCGTTGTCCAGTATCGTGTCCAGAGAGAGGGAGAAAGAGAGAGGAGAGGGGAGAGGGGAGAGGGGAGAGAGGGGGAGAGGGCGAGAGAGAGAGAGGGAGGAGAGGGAGGAAGAAGGAGAGAGAGAGGGATAGAGGGATAGAGAGAGAGAGAGAGAGAGAGGGAGAGAGAGAGAGAGAGAGAGAGAGAGAGAGAGAGAGAGAGAGAGAGAGAGAGAGAGAGAGAGAGAGAGAGAGAGAGAGAGAGAGGCTCACCGCAGTCTAACACGCCGGCGGTCAGTCACGTCCCCGCCGATGTCTACAACAGGGACGGGACGGGACGGGCGGGCTGGTGATGGAGCTGTGGGCCGGAAAGGCTTTGCGGTAGTAACACTTTTTGGTCTGATTTATAGTATTGCCTCCGCGCCGCCATGGCCCCGGGCCCGGCGCAGAGCGTGAGCGCCAGAGCGTCCTCTCCTCCACGCCCCGCCACGCCACGCTCAGCCCTGGCAGCCATTCGAGAAACGGGACGCAACAACTCCCCAAAATCGTGTACACACACACACACATACCGTACTGGTGTTTTTACCTCTATTAAAATTACCTCTAAGCTTTTAGAGATAATCCATATTGAACCGCGATTTTGAAAATTACCTCTAAAGAAGTGATGTGATTGTAAATATACCTCTAACGAATTAACCTCTAAGATATTTTTTGTAAATATACCTCTAACGAAATGACCCCCCGGTATAAAACCCCTTGAGGTTGTGTCCTGAATACGAAAAAAACTCATTTGGAGTTTTACCCAGCAATGGAAAAAAGTTGCGTTCGAGAAATCGTTTAAAACTCGACGAAAATTCACACTATCGCCCCTAGCGTCTCTCCTATGCTGGGTTAACTTCTGAAAATCACATGGAAGATGTATTTTGATGTCCTGAAGACGAAAAAACATCATTTGGAAGTTAACCCAGCAATGGAAAAAAGTTGCGTTCGAGAGATCGTTCAAAACTCTGAGAAAATTCGAAAATTCACACTATATCGCACCTAGCGTCTCTCCTATGCTGGGTTAACTTCTGAAAATCACATGGAAGGTGTATCTCGATGTCCTAAAGACGAAAAAACATCATTTGGAGTTTTACCCAGCAATGGAAAAAAGTTGCGTTCGAGAAATCGTTTAAAACTCGACGAAAATTCACACTATCGCCCCTAGCGTCTCTCCTATGCTGGGTTAACTTCTGAAAATCACATGGAAGGTGTATTTTGATGTCCTGAAGACGAAAAAACATCATTTGGAAGTTAACCCAGCAATGGAAAAAAGTTGCGTACGAGAAATCGTTTAAAACTCGACGAAAATTCACACTATATCGCCCCTGGCGTCTCTCCTATGCTGGGTTAACCTCTGAAAATCACATGGAACGTGTATTTTGATGTCCTGAAGACGAAAAAACATCATTTGGAAGTTAACCCAGCAATGGAAAAAAGTTGCGTTCGAGGTATCGTTCAAAACTCGACGAAAATTCACATTATCGCCCCTAGCGTCTCTCCTATGCTGGGTAAAACTCGCTCTTTCAGTGCAAACAATTCCAAAAACATACTGTACTTAACATTATAGTGTCTGCCTTCTATGTTGTGGGTGGTCATTGGTCATTCCCGCTCGTATAATTTTCGGTGAGAGTGGCGCCGCGCCGGTCCGGGCGGTCGCACCTCTGGCCAGGGCGGAGCGGGGAATGGCAAGGCGGGGCGGGGCGGGGCGGGGTGGGGCGGGGCGGGGCGGGGCGGGGCGGGGCGGGGCGTCCCCCTGGCCCTGCTACTGCTGCATGCGCATGCAGGTGGTGGGGATGGCGAAGGTGGCGAGGACCAGCCTCCCGCTGCCATGCCCGGCCCGGCGCCCGGCCCTGCCCCTATCCGACCACCTGCATACACTACCCACCGGCCACGTGGCGTGGCGTGGCCCGGGTGGCCACCACGGGACGGGGCAGAACCGGAAACAAGCAAATGGCCAACCAGAAATTCTGGGTGTGGCTATAGTGGCGGGGGCCGGGCGGGCCGGTCCTACTCTTGCTAGTCACCTCCCAGCGGCAATGAAGATGGGCTTATTGGGACCCGAAAATCGTCAAAATGCGGTTTTTGGCCGAGTACAAATTGTGTCCGATTTCGACCAAACTCGCAGGATACCTTCCTTTTGGTCTAAAAAGCACGCGAAGCAAGTGCAAGGAGCCCGATACCGGTCCCGGTTTCTCGGCCAGGAGCCGTAGTGGGTCCTTCAGTCCGTAAAAAACGACCGATAGTTAGGTTGGGTTAGTGTTTGTCTTTGCGCTGAGAAAACTATTATGTTTTTGGACAAACCAACCCTCGGGGTTGGTCTAGGGGTCCCTAGGAGTGTCCTTGCTCAACCCCCGTCATTCTGGAGACAAATGAAAATCCCACCGAAAATCGTCAAAATGCCAGGGCAAGGCTATAGCCTTAGCGTTTTTGCTATTTTCGGCCGAGTCCAAATTGTATCCGATTTCGACCAAACTCACAGGATACCTTCATCTAGGTCTAAAAAGCACGCTGCTAGTGCAAGAAGCCCGATACCGGTCCCGGTTTCTCGCCCAGGAGGTGTAGCGGGTGCTTCAGTCCGTAAAAAACGATCGATAATTAGGTTGGGTTAGTGTTTGTCTTTGCGCTTGCGCTGAAAGAATTATAATATTTTTGACGAACTGATAGTAAGGTTAAGGAGGTCATGTTGGGCCTCCCGCATCTCAACAGCCAAAGTGTGTGAATGCCCCACACACCTTTATGTGTGTGAATGTGTGCGTGTTAAGTTCCATGGCAATTCACTTACTTTTTCTATATGTTTAAGCGTGCTAGTGAAAATCCATGTGAGTATGAATGTAAAATGAATGATCCATAGAGTGTCTGTCAGATGGGACTCGAGCTGCCGTCATAGCGCGGCCGGCACGAACTGCAATCAGGCGGTGGCTCGCCGCCAGGACGGCGCGGCACTTGGCGCGCGACGCGACGCTACGCGACGCGACAGCTGACGACGCCGCGCGCGGCCCGCAATAACACATTCAGATTCAGATTGCTCACATCAAAGGGGCTTTAAATCCGGTGCGCCAAAACGAGCAGTCCGCGATACGGACGACACACTTTTCAAGGAAGCGTTAGCCGTTTTGCAGGAGGCGAGCGAGCGACACGGTGCGCGGCCTGGCCCTGCCTGGCTCTGGCGCGCATGCGCGGTCAGTTCCGTTTTCTCGGTTGATTTCTCTGCACTGATAACGGTGCGAGCCGTCGGTGCGGCCAGGATGCGTATTAATCACTACTTCCCAATGTCGCGCCTTCTTCACGACTTTCCACGAAGCTAAATGAAACAGCGGCAGATTCCTATGTGTAAAGCATCGTCAGCTCAGGTCTCACACACCTAGCACCGTTCTACCTGTTAAGGCTGACCTTCGTCACACACACCCAGAATACCTAACGAATCTCTAAAACCGTAAAGCTGCGACCTTGAAGGGGGACGCAGGGGGCGAGCTGGTTTTTGGGACCGGGAGGACACGGTAGCCCCTGGTCTGAGGATGAGCCTGTTCTGGTCCAGAGGGCGCTCCTTCGCGCCCCGCCCCGCCCCGCCCCGCCCCTCCCCGCCGCGCCCGCCCCGCCCGACCTAACCTAGGACAACGTTTGCCCGGTTGATCTACCGGGCCGCGACCCTGGCTCCGCGCCTAGGCGGCTCCTCCAATGAATCCATTTCCAGGCGCAGCGCGACACCACCCCGCCCGCCCCGCCCCGCCCCGCCCCGCCCCGCCCCGCCCCGCCCGCGGGCTGCCAGCCCGGTGGCGACGACCTGTCCTGTCGCACACCTGTAGGCGGCCGTGCCGAGCAGGATAGAATCGCTTTTCGGGGACGTGTCGCGGGCCTCCTCGCCTCTGAGGCTCACCGCCGTGTTCTCATCTCAATTAATACAGAAAAAAAATTGTACAATCTAATATGGGTGAGAGAATGAATTTCAGGAAAATCGAGGAAAATAACGCAAAACATGCCGCGACACGCTCGAGCTGGCTGCTAACCCTCTCTAAATTACACTAGAGAAAAGAATTAACAGCCTTATTATGAATGACGGTGACCATTTCTGACAAACTAAGTTTTTGCATTTATTTTTTGAAAAATTAGGTTTTAAGGTTTAAGGATTTTAGGCGGTTGAAGACTTCGCGAAGATCCCGGGGAAAAAGAAACAGTGTAGAACGCTGCCGTGTGAGCGGCAATGTGACTGTCGGAGCCGCCGCGCACGCCGCGCACACGTTCCTGGTGCGGATCACGACCGCACTGGCGGGGCGGGGCGGGGCGGGGCGGGGCGGGGCGGGGCGGGGCGGGGCGGCACTCGCGGAGGCGGCATAGGGTGAAATGGATGGTGGGCATCGTGTGTGCCGGGTCCGGACACGAGCCAAAAACGGGACTTACGTAAGGGGCGGGGCGGGGCGGGGCGGGGCGGGGCGGGGCGGGGCGGGGCGGGGCGGCGGGCGGCACACCACCACCGGGCCAGCAGTGTCCAGCACGCCCGCGTCCTTCACATACTTTTCGTCGAGTGGGGAAATGGCGGGCGGCGTCCTCCTCTTGCCTTTGACTTGTCGCGTCCGTGCGGCGCGGCGGCGCGGCGCAGTGCGGGGTACGAAACACCTGTTCACACACCTGCAAGTGTGCGACATTCACACGCTTCTGCATTTTCAGACGTTCGAATCGTTACCTGTCCACGGCCTGGTCTGAGTGATCCGACTAGTTTTACTTCTAACGGCTGTAAACCTGTTTCCCCCCCCGCCCCCGCCATATGTTCGTGCACACGAGATTACGCCCGATAGCGGGATTCACAGCCGAAAAATCCCCAGGGCTGCAATTCCCCGCTCCCCATCCACGCCGGGCTTCGGAGCGCGCAGACTCCCAAGCCTTCCTTCCTCTTCCCTTTCGTGTGTGTGTGTGTGTGTGTGTGTGGGCGCGCGTTACTGTGTTACACGCTTGGGCAACACTCACACACACACACACACACACACACACACACACACACACACACACACGACTGCAGCGTTAGCGTTACGGGACCTGCAAGGCCCGCAAGGTCAGCGAACCAACCTGTCATTATTTATTAGGAAACGGAAGTCTGGCCTGGCTGGGCGCCCCGCCGTCCCGTCCGCTCCCGAGCCTGGGCCCGCCGCGCCTCAATTCTGTCAGACCCGTAAGCCCCCCGTTAGCGATCAAAAACTTTCAAAAAATACTTTTTCCACTTTCTTTTTCTTTTGCGGTAAATTTGGGGAAAAGATCTGACAATCTGCTTAAGATTTTTTTTTCCTTTTTTTGTCATAATTTTGGCGCGGTCCTGCCGCGGACTTAGTGGCGGCGAGTTGAACGCATAGGCTCCGCTCGCGTTTCCAAACGTACGGCACAACTACTGCGCCTGCAACGCGCTTCCCTCAAAATGTCGCTTCGCGGCCGAGTTTGCAGGAAATATGACACATTGTATGGCGGGGCGGGGCGGGGCGGGGCGGGGCGGGGCGGGGGCGGGGCGGGGCGGGGAGGTCCGGCAGCCTCAGCCAGCAGTCGCCTTTGCGCAATGGGTCCCGCCCCGCCCCGCCCCGCCCTGCCCCGCCCCGCCCCGCCCCGCCCCGCCCCGCCCCGCCCCGCCCGCCCCGCCCCGCCCCGCCCCGCCTCTAAACGATGCCTCCGCGACGCCACCCGGCCCGGACCAAAGTCAGGTCAACCGGTACGCGCTGGCGCTGCTTGCGTCCCGGCCCGGCCCGGTCTGACCTGACCCCGTAAGGATCACAAGAGGATCGCAAGACTGAAATCGAGCTGCTTAGGCGGGCGGAGGTTGTGAAGAAAAGTTATTAACAGTGTCGCATAAATGCAAAGTTCGACCAGCTAAGCGACCACGCGGATATGTTCGCAACAACCACAGTTTTTTTTTTAAATATTTACTCCAATGCCAAAACAATGTTACCTAACTAAATACGCGACAAGCCGAGCGCATAAAACTCAAGATAATCTCGAGAACAACCAAAAATAAAGAAGAAGAAACAAGATTTGGTACTAGGAGAGACGGAGGACCAGTTTGCGCCAACGACGTGAAAGTGGTGGTGAGGTCACTTACATGCGCCCTGGCCTGCCCCCCCCCCCCCCCCCCCCATCTCCTATGCACGCATCCGGGCCGTCACTCATTTCCATATTATTCAACGGCGCCCCCCCCCCCCCCCCCGGCTGGACAACTCCTCGCGGAGGCGCCGCGGCGCCAGCCTGTTGTGTGCGGGGGCGTCGCGATGCGGGGGGGGGGGGGGGCACATGGTGTTGATTTCTTTATTATTTACTAGAGTGAGAGAGAGGGAGAGAGAGGGAGGGAGAGAGAGCCAGAGAGAGAGAGAGAGAGAGAGAGAGAGGGGGGGGGGCTTAAGAGTACCGAGAGTACACCTCCCGTTTCCACGCTCTTTTATCAGCCTGCAGTGCAACGCGCCCGCTCGCCTCTGCCTCTGCCCGGCCCAGCCCACGAGGCTTGGTGATGAGAAAGGTTGGGAATCTCAACCTTTCCCCCGCTGTTGCCGCTGTGTGTGTGTGTGTGTGTGTGTTTCAAATAATTACTATACACGTAAGTGTGAGATGCTGCTTGTTAACAGAGGGGAGAGCTCCGCTGAGGTTCGCTCGTAGTTTGGATTGGAAGCCCCTTGACGAGGTTGATACTCAATCAATTAGCTCTTCTTGTGCTGCTGTGCGGCGCTGTGCGCCGTGAGGACAGGATGGGAGTCGAGAGAGGGGGGGGGGAGGGGGGAGGAAGGCGCAGACCTCTTCTCGCACTCTTCCCTACTCGCTCACCAAATCACGTGCAAAAAGTAAAAAATAAATTAAAAAAAAAATTCACGTTGCACTAGTAGTGTCAGGGTCATTTAGTTTATGTACAAACGGCACACCTTTTCCTACAACTCAATTTTCTAGAATTTCTATGAATTTTTTCTGAGTTTTTGTGGAATTTCTATGAGGTTTTTTTTTCTAAATTACGTGGTGGTGTACTTAAAAAATAAAAATGATCGTCGGCCGCGAATATGTCAAATGCAGCCCGTGGTGTTGGTAGAGGTCGTATCGTCAGTGGCACAATGGCACTCTAATATTGACACGAAAACACGAGTTTTGGGTTATGTGCATGTGTGTGTGTGTGTGATGTTACGCACGGCCTCCTTTGTTCCGGGCGAGCCGCTCGCTGCCCACACGGCTGGCTGGAACACATTACGAGCTCGTCGCGGCCCGACCCGGCCCCAGAATGCCATTATTACATTATGTCGATACCTCTGCTTAAGCCGAGTGAGCTTAGGCCGGGTGTCTCGCCCACGCGCTAGCGCTTAGCAGACGTCCACGCGGCGTAAAAACGATGTTTGAGTTTTTTGAGGAAAAGGGGGGAAAACTTTGAGAGACTTCCATAGTTATTGAGGAAACCACCTCAAATTTTGGGGGAAAATATCCCCCAAATCTGAGGAGGTTTCCTTAAATTAAGGTAGCTTCTCAAAGTTTTCCCTCCTTTTTCCTCAAAACTCAAGCAATGATTTTACCATGGTGTCGCACGCTTGTAGGTGAGAGAACTCCTGTTTAGTACACTTGTGCCTAACCAATAATAAAGATGTAATTTGAACAAAGGTATCGCACGCTAACGGCTTCCTATAAGGCCGTAACAGCGGCCTGGCTAAGGCTCTAAAGGGTCTGCACCTCGTAAGAGAAACCGGCAAGGCACGGTATGGTATTGGCGACTCTAGGGTGGGGCGTGGCGGGGCGTGGCGGGGCGTGGCGGCGAAGAGAGGGTCCAGGGGTCAACCAATCATAGACCATCACTCATACGACCTGCCGGTTCTCGTGTTATGCGCCGGCTACTGCACTGCCAAAATAAAAATAGTGTCCAGCTCACGTCAATTTTTTTTTCAACACAAAGTTATTGTAAAGTGACCTCAACACTTAACATATAATATCGTCTAGAAAGAATTGTTTCTTCACCGTTAAAAAAATAACAACTCAGAGAGGTATAAATCAGATGAATTTTTTAAAAAAGTAACTTCAAAACTGGTTTGTTTTTTTTTTCTTCGGAAGCAGTGTACCACAATGATAACCATCAGCACGCATATCGACACGTCGGCGGGTTGGCCGCCCTCCAGGCGCCGGGCGGCCGGTCCTGACCCAACACCCTGCGCCTCGCACCTCGACCCGGGAGGGGGGGGGGGGGGGTAACGCACGCCGCCCGCGGCGACCGCACTGCGGTGTAACGCTTGACATAAGCGACGCGTTACAAGCAGAAGACAAACTAGTCAAACAAACGGGCAATAAAGAGCTCTCGTCAGTAGTCCTGTAAGCGCTTCAGTGTTTGCTCATAGGTTAATATGGGCGTTCGTTCGCGTTACTGTCAATCGTTACTCCGTAGGTGGGCGTGTTACACTAGAGGGTCACTCCGGAGGTCATCGTTACTGGAAGGCGTTACCCGAGAGCCCGCGAGCGTTACCCGAGAGCCCGCGAGCGTTACCCGCGAGCGTCACTTGCGAGCGTTACTCGCTAGCGTTACCCGCGAGCGTCACTTGCGAGCGTTACTCGCTAGCGTTACCCGCGAGCGTCACTTGCGAGCGTTACTCGCTAGCGTTACCCGCGAGCGTCACTTGCGAGCGTTACCCGCGAGCGTTACCCGCGAGCGTCACTTGCGAGCGTTACTCGCTAGCGTTACCCGCGAGCGTTACCCGCGCGCGCACGTCGCGCGATTGACATCAATAGGGCAGAGCACTCGTTTAGAAAGTGGCTCGCTGTCCATGCAGACCCGCTGCGGCTCCGGCTGGTCACGGGGCGGGGCGGGGCGGGGCGGGGCGGGGGCGGGGCGAAGGAGAGCAGTCTGGCCTGGCCCGGCCCGCCCGGCGCGTGCACGCTGGGAGGGGTCACGATCTGCCCGGGGAGCGGAGCGCTGCTACATGTCGCACCCGGAGGGGAGACTGCTGCCACCCCGGTGCCGCCCGGAGCCACCCGGAGCCACAGCTCCGCTCGTTGCGTGTGCTCGTTCAGCACGATCGAACAAGTTTAAATTTGGCAACTTTTATTTTTCGGAAACGGTGAAGCGCTTATGGTGTAAAGCGCTTTTGCTATGTAAAGAAAAATTGGCAACGTGCGCACACACACACATACACACACACAGCGCGCGTGCGCGGGCTGGGCAGTGGGCCGGCGAGGCGCGGCCATGCAGCACTGCCAACCCCCCGGCCGGTCCGGTCCAACACTTTCACCTTCACTGACCCTTCACCTCTGGCACGGCACGGCAGGGCTGCTGGACCATCTGCCGGCCGGACCGGGCCGGGCCGGGCCGGGCGAGGCGCCTATGCCGTGGTGCCGCGGTGCGGGCAATCGTTAAGCGCGGCGCAGAATTTGTTTACTCGGAAGGAGCGGTGCAGCGCAGCTGCGACTACCGGCGCGGCGGTCGGCGCAGCGGTCGCTATGGTTACCACCAGTAGTACCACAACACGTGCAACACTCTCGCATAGCCTGCCTGCCTGCTCAAGTGTGTGACTTTGCAACCGTGTTGGGCGCAGAAAAGTGTGGAAGTCCACACGCTTCTGTTTCATCCAGTGCGCGAATGGGAAATCACACACACAAACACACACAAGTGTATGACATTCACACGCTTCGCCACTCCGCTTAGTACTAACAAGAAGACGTATACATTAAGATTTTGAGCGGAAGTCGCAACGAGGTAATCACGCAGAGACGCGAGTCTCGATACCGTACGGCGGGGGGGAGGTCCGGGTGGCCTCATGGCTGGCGACGTGCTCGACGTGCTCCAAGATCAGATTGTCACGTGGCGGTACCGACCCCCCCCCTCCCCCACCCTCCGTGTGACAGTCGCAAACGGCCCGACCTGCAGTGCCACTCCACACAAGTGTGACTTAACAAGAGGGGGAAAGGTACCAACGCACTTGGGCCCCCAACAAGTTATTAGAAATTACACAGAAAATCGAAATCCCCTGGGGACCTAACGCGACGGTCGCGGCGTAGCGAATCCCTCCGGACGGCAGAAGACGCGGTGCGACAAGCTTGGCGCTGGGCTTTGTGCAGCAGCGTGATATAAGGTGTCTCCCCCGCCCCCCCCTCTCTCTCCCGCCTCCCCCAAAAGCCTCTTGGATGCTTCATGCCAATGTTCATCATGTTACCGGATCGGATGTTACTGCGAATCCAGGGGCTCCGGCGCTCAGGCACAGCGGGTCCTCGCGCGGCCCGAACCTAAGGATTCAAATTTCTAAAAATAAAAAAAATAAAAAATAATAAAAAGTGTCGTCGAAAACCAGGTCGTGAGGCGCACGTCGTACGCTTTCTTGAGAGCCCTAAAACATTGTTATGCAATGATTTTACGGACGCCTTTCGTCCTTCTCCACCTCCCCGCCCTCCCCCCTCTCTCTCTCTCTCTCTCTCTCTCTCTCTCTCTCTCTCTCTCTCTCTCTCTCTCTCTCAGGCTTATTCCTCTTCAGGTCAAAGCGCACAGCACCGACCGGCCGGCCAGCGAGGTCCTGTGCCGGACACTCGGGCAGGATTTATTGGAAGGACCTTTAGCACACACACACACACACACACACACACGCACGCGCACACACACAGGTACCGGTACCTGCCTCACACTCGCTACATTGGCGACATGCTCGTTCGGAAGTACGAAGTCAGAGGGGGGAGAGAGAGAGACAGAGAGTTTTAGTTTGAGAAAGAGAGAGAGAGAGAGAGAGAGAGAGAGAGAGAGAGAGAGAGAGAGAGAGCGAGAGAGGGGGAGGGGGGAGAGGGAGAGATGGCGCGGCCTTGGTCGTTACCGCCCCTGCGCCTCGTGGGCACACATCCAACTGGAGCACTTTGCTATTGCTTTCCTTTTCGCTGGCCTGACTCGCCGCGCGTCGCCCGGGACTCTGGCGAAGAGCAGCACCAACATTTGGATAGCGCGCGAAGTTCAAATCAGTCCGCTGACCGGTGTGTCTCACCGCCCCACCCCGCCCCGCCCCACCCCCACGCCCAGCACAGGATCCGTTTTTTACGATGCTGTGCGGAATGTCTGGAGTGGCGGCGGGGCGGGGCGGGGCGCTGGTGTCTGCTTTCTCGGAGAGGCAAACCGGTCGACGAGAGCCCTGTGCGCAGTTCAGTTCACTTCGGTCCAGTTGTCGCTCCGTTGATGGCCGACGACATATCGAGACGCTGCAGGGCGGGGCGGGGCGGCGGGAAACGTGTCTGGGCGGGGAAGGGTAGAGGAGTACGGCTCCGCACAATTCCGCCACCGATACTCACTTCCGATGTGACGTGCCGAGAATCGCGCGGCGACGTTCTCAACATTATTGTATGCTGCAAAAACTATAGACTAAAAGTAATTTAAAAAAGGCTACTTCCTGCCTAAAAAGATGGCATTTCAACATATTTCCTGGGAACTTTTTGTGAAATTTAATTGAACCTTAAGGTTTTAGAGCGCGCGCCTATTGGCATATATTGGAGCAAGAGTGGTGGGAGAAAGAAGGAACGCCCTGGCCGAAGCCGGTCTAGCGGTTGTCTGGGGGCAGCTTGGCCCTACATTCACGTAACCGAAAGGTCGACCCGGTCCGGCAGACCTCCTGGCGGCCCCACCCCGCCGCACCCCACCGCACCCCGCCCCGCCCGGCCGCGGGCACACGAGCAACAAGGTTTGAGGAATGTTGACAAACGCCGCGACACAACTGCACGTAATAAGGCGCCCGGCCGATGTGGGAATGACGCTGGACAGTGCTGGGCTGGGGAACCACTTCCTGGTGCGCGACGCGACCGCGGCCGCGGCGGCTCCACCTCAGAGCGCCTGACCAGCCTCGGGTAGGCCGGCCCGCCAGACACGTGTGTGCCGCGGGGTTGCCTACACCGCACAGCCCAGGCGCCTGACCAGCCTGGGGTAGGCCGGCCCGCCAGACACGTGTGTGCCGCGGGGTTGCCTACACCGCACAGCCCAGGCGCCTGACCAGCCTGGGGTAGGCCGGCCCGCCAGACACGTGTGTGCCGCGGGGTTGCCTACACCGCACAGCCCAGGCGCCTGACCAGCCTGGGGTAGGCCGGCCCGCCAGACACGTGTGTGCCGCGGGGTTGCCTACACCGCACAGCCCAGGCGCCTGACGCTATCTGAGTAAAAATTCTAAAACTATGAACGGTTAAATGTACAAATTGGGAACAATTTTTTGGCGCGTTGGACAAATTTTGATCGGCACTACTGGGCGGTGCGTGCTTGCTTGACGGAGCTAGCGTAGTCCGCCCAGCCCAGCCCGCCAGACACACATTTCACAATGTTTCCCCCTTTTTCTAAATGCTATTCGCCTCTCACGCCGCCGCCGCCCTGGA
>CM066259.1:2920438-2927938 GCA_033675135.1 Frankliniella intonsa
CACGCACGCCGCCCCGGTAACGCTGCAGTAACGCTGCCCCGAGTGAGTAACGCTAGGGGTAAATAACGGAAGCACCTCGGGCCGTCTCATTATTCACCGTAATGACGCGTGGGCGTGACGGGGCGTGACAGGAGCGTGACAGGAGCGTGACAGGGGGGCGGTGATGAAGACCTCACGGAGACCGCTCTCCTCAGGGGTCCCCGACGCCAGGGCCAGAGGTGCCCAACTCTGTGTGTGTGAGTGTGTATATGTGTGCACCGGGCTGATGCTAATCTGAAGGGGGCGCGACTCTCTTTGTATTCGCATTACTCGGGTTACATTACAGAGGCTACTGCATGTCGGATTGTATGCGAACCCGCCACGCCCGCAGTACCTGCACCGCCCCGCCCCGCCCCGCCCTGCCCCGGGGCGGGCCCGGATCGAGTGAGACTTCATTCGGTTCCGCTGCGCCTGCCCTGTCGGCCGGGGCCTCCGCATAAAGGGGTCCACGAAGGCAAATAATTGTGTGAAAGATGTTTTAGGACATTAAAAAATGTATGACAAAACCAGAATACGTATAAGCAGGAAATCCCGAAAATGAAAATTTAACACTGACAAGCCTGTTTACGCCTACCCTCCAGTGATCAGGAGTCACATTTGACCCTTCACAAAGGAGACGGTGCTAAAGAGGGCGGGGCGGGGCGTGGCTGGGTGGGGTGGGGCGTGGCTGGGTGGGGTGGGGCGGGGCAGGGCAGAGGGCGGGGCGGGCGGGGCGGGCAGCGCGGATAGCCCACTCGCGGCTTACGGGTCATAACCGTAATGATAGTGATGATATAGTAAATGGCCGTCATACATTTCGTGGAGGGAGTCACCACCTCGCCGCAGGCATCCTTATAGGCTGGGGCGCCTCAGCGTGATGTCCGAGCAGGCACTACTTGTGTTCCAGCAGCTGGGAGGGGGAGAGAGAGAGAGAGAGAGAGAGAGAGAGAGAGAGAGGGAGAGAGAGAGAGAGAGAGAGAGAGAGAGAGAGAGAGAGAGAGAGAGAGAGAGAGAGAGAGAGAGAGAGAGAGAGAGAGAGAGAGAGAGAGAGAGAGAGAGAGAGAGAGAGAGAGAGAGAGAGAGAGAGAGAATGTGTGCGTGCGAGAGCCAGACGTTGGGGTGATTATTTCATGGACCGGAAGAGCTCGCGCGCGGCACAAGTCCGGCTCGGCTTGGCTCAGTTCAACTCTTGCCGCCACCGCTGTGCTGCGCTGCTGCTGGGTCACCAGGTCGCGGGGCGGCCGGCTGACTCGCACACAGCCGCACGCTGCGCCGCCAAGCCGTGTGGGCGGGGCGGGGCGGGGCGGGGCGGGGCGGGGGGGGCGGGGCGGGGCGGGGCGGGGCGGGGCGCGGCGGGGCACGGGCGGTACCCCGTAAAGTTGATTTTTTTTTGCTTAAGAGCATATAATAGTGTTATTGTGCTGTCGTATGTTGCTTTTGAATGACTAGTTTTATTTGATGGATGTCCGCGTTTGTACTATGCGGAAGCAGGACGTGCAGTATGCCAGCGAGTGGTGACATTACATTTGAAAAAAAAAAAAAGAAAAAAACACTAACACGTGTGTAAGGTTACTAAACATCGGATTTCCTACTATTACTAAAATGTCCAAAACTACAAAATCACTAAGAAAAATGTTGGATTAAAAAAAATGTACAAAACAAAAAAATGTCTTACGTTAGGTTTCAGTTACCATCCCCACGTTGCATCCAGGTATGAGAATTTCTGCGCAGAGCGGCGGGGCGGGGAGGGGCAAGGCGGCCTGTACTGGCCTCGGAAGGTCAGTGGAACGTCCGAGACGCGACGCGAAGCGCCCTTACGCAATGCGGAGGAAGCTCGGCTCGGCTCGGCTCGGCTCGGCTCGGCTCGGCTCGGCTTGGCTCGGCTCGGCTCGGCTTGACTCGGCGCACTGGCGTCCATTATGCACGGCTCATTTTGAATTTCACTCAAAGGGTGACCCACTGCCTTGGCGGGTCATGAAAAATATGGAAAAAGTTTACGCTGGGTATCGCAGTACAATTTGTATTATATAATTATTTGTCGGATTGAACTCGTAGCGTTTTAAGGCAACAGGGATGAACTAAACAAGTTACGGTAATGATTTTAGGTGATCCAATTCTTACGTTTTAAAATGTAAAAGTTATTGCACTAAAACATTCCCTTTTTTTTTTTGTTCCTATTATGGTCCGTACCTGACCCTTCCAAAGCCGAAAAATAATCTCCCTGGCAATGAGAATAACAACAGCAGTCCTTTCCGTGCGGCTGCAGAGAGTTACGTCGGACACCAGCAGCGGCAGAAACTGATGGACGTGATGGGATCGCTGCAGGCACAGCGGAGCGGCCAGTACCGCCCCGCCCCACCCCGCCCCGCCCCGCCCCGCCCCGCCCCGCCCGACCTCAGGTTGTGTGGTTTCGAACGGAAAATAAAATGAAGAGGATGCATGTCCCTCGTGATGCAACTGCGCTTCGGCGCTGCCAACCTTCACTCACGATCCATGCCGCTTTTATTCCGACGGTTCAAATTCAAAACGGAGGAACCCATCGAGTGCTACGACTGGCGCGGGAACACGGGGAAAACGACGACGTCTTGGTTTCCAAGCAGTTTTTGGAAAAACCAAGCAGGTCTTATGGAGAAAATACACAGGATTTCCGGGGCTGCTTGAAAACCAGGACGAAGTTTTTTCCGTGAAATAAGGTCCAAACATAAAGTAAAACTGAGAGAATGAAATCGCGCTGGGAGGAGTGTGCCATACCGCCGTATTTTCCAGAAGAAAGCAAAGCAAAAATAATGTGGCGGAGCGTGGCGTGGCGTGGCGTGGCGTGGCGCGGCGGGGATGTAAGCGGCTATATGACAAACGCTACTCAGGACCGCGAGATTTATGGGCTGAGGTTTGTTGCAGGTCCGGCGCGTAACGGGGTGTGAAGAAGTGCGAGCGAGCAAACGAGGGGCGGAGAGAGAGAGAGAGAGAGAGAGAGAGAGAGAGAGAGAGAGAGAGAGAGAGAGAGAGAGAGAGAGAGAGAGAGAGAGAGAGAGAGAGAGAGAGAGAGAGAGAGAGAGATGCGAGCAGCCCGGTATCATGTCTGCTAAGTCATCGTAAATCAAGGCCCTGATTGAATCGGTGTGCCTCCGTGGCCCCCCCGCCCCTCCCCCTCCCTTTGGTCCTTTCTCCCACAGGACATTGTGTGTGTGTGTGTGTGTGTCGGCCGCGATATCGGGCGTATCGGGAGTCGGCAATGCTCGCGCCCAGACACGCCACCTTGCACCTCACACAGAGAACGCGCGCGCGCGCCGCCATAACAAAATAACATGCTACTCCCAATAGGAAGCAATACCACTGCTGCCGATAATCCGCCGCGGCGTATTGCCTGCGATATTGCGCACACGGCACGGCGCCGCGGCCGCCTGTGACCATCCGCATGACGGAGATGAGCACAACTGCCATTATTGCGCATGCAATATTTCGGTTAGTGGCACGCGCCCGGCGGGGCGGGGCGGGGCGGGGCGGGGCGGGGCGGGGCGGGGTGGGGCGGGGCGGGGCGCCCGAGGGGGATATGCGTCACTGCGACCGCGGCTGCAGTAGTGCGGTCAGCTCACGAGGGGCTATCTCCTCCCATTCCTGGACGGACGGTCCGGGCGCGGCGCGCGCGGCTCGGCAGACCGTAGCAACAATGTGTTCATATTGTTCAATTGTTATTTGAAAAACAAATCACAAGCTGAACATGTGCAAAAAAAAAAAAATTATCATAAGTTTCGGATAAAATTGTTCATAAGAATTTAGTGTGTTGAAAGGCCACACGACACTAAGAGGTATGCCACGAGGAAGCGAGCACTTGTTGCGGTAACCGGGAGGTGTGGGACCTGCCACACGAGGGACATGAGCGGCAGCAGGACGGCGTGCGCTGCCCCCCCCCCCCCCCCCGCCCCCGCCCGCGCCGCCCGCGGCCCCCGCGGCGCTCTGCCCGGCTGACCCACCGACCCACAGCCCGCCGGCCTGCCGGCCCTGCCGCCGGCCGCCCTGCCCCCCCGGGCCAGGCCCAGGCCCAGGCCCGTGCGCTCCGCTCGGCCCATTACGAAATGCAAGGGATCAGAGGAGGGCTCCGGAAGGGAGGGCCAGGCCCACCGCCGCCATACCTGCTCATTAATTACTTGCCCCACAAAAGTGCATCACTGACCCGCCCCGCCCGCACCGTCCCCCACCCGCCCCACCACGCCCGCCCCACCCGCGCGCTTCCTTCCCGCCGTTTTACAATTTTTCGGGCTAAGCCGCTTTTTTCCCTTCTCTTTTTCACTCCATCTCTTTCGCTCTTTCTTTTATTCCTATTGCCATGCTTCTCTCTCTCTCTCTCCTCTGGCCGGCCGGTCGTGTTGTGTTGTTGCGTGGGCGGCTCGGTGGCGCCGAGGAGGTCGGGAGGAGGTGGGGGGGGGGGGAGTCACGACGGGGAACAACCGCTTACAACACATCAGAGGCCGGCCCGGCCCAGGCCCGCAGGCCCGCGGCGCAGAGGTGATACCTCCTCGAATGCGGAAGGTCCGAGATGGAGGTGTGAGTGGCCACACGCCCGCCCGGCCCGCCGGCAGGGGCTATTTTCAAATTTACAGCTAGCCGCGCCGCGCCGGACTCAGCTGCTACGGCTACGGAGCCCAGGCGCCTGACGAGCTCAGGGTAGGCCGGCCCGCCCGTCACACGTGTACCGCGGGGTTGCCTATCCCGCGTAGCCTAGGCGCCTGACGAGCCCAGGGTAGGCCGGCCCGCCCGTCACACGTGTACCGCGGGGTTGCCTATCCCGCGTAGCCTAGGCGCCTGACGAGCCCAGGGTAGGCCGGCCCGCCCGTCACACGTGTACCGCGGGGTTGCCTATCCCGCGCAGGCCAGGCGCCTGACGAGCCCAGGGTAGGCCGGCCCGCCCGTCACACGTGTACCGCGGGGTTGCCTATCCCGCGTAGCCTAGGCGCCTGACGAGCCCAGGGTAGGCCGGCCCGCCCGTCACACGTGTACCGCGGGGTTGCCTATCCCGCGCAGGCCAGGCGCCTGACGAGCCCAGGGTAGGCCGGCCCGCCCGTCACACGTGTACCGCGGGGTTGCCTATCCCGCATAGCCCAGGCGCCTCCTGACACGCGGCATGGTGACAAGTGACGAAACACAGGACAGGCGTATACACACAAACTTCTCGCCCGCCCGCCCGTCACACCTCGTCGCGCTGCGTGAGACTAATTCGCGGGCACGATAACCGTCCCGCCCGGTCCCGCCCCACCTCGCGTGCGGAGTGGTTGTCTCAGTGTAGTCTCAGTCCAGCGGTGGCAGCGCCCGGCCCGGCCCCAGCAGCGCACTGCCCGGTGAAACAGGTTTCGCTTTCATCCGGCCAGGGGTCACCCACGGCGCAGAAACGGCAACGGGCGGAGTAAAAGAAATGTGTATGAGTGTGTGTGAGGAAGGGGTTGAGGTGGGGCGTGGTGAATATCAGTTACATAGCCTGCCTGTCATGAGTTTTATACCTTCTTGGCGGTAGTTAAAAAAGAAAGAGAGCCACGTTTTTTTAAATACCTGCTACGTATACACATGAGTGGAGTGTGTGTGTGTGTGTGTGTGTACTTTTCCGGTCGAAAAGACTCTTTTGCGCTCGCCCCCCGCGGCCGATTTAACTCGCGTGCTCCCGCACTGGGATGCGTTATATTCGAGCAGCAAGGATGGCCTGTACTACACACGGGGCGTGAGGCGTGAGAGCGAGGGAGAGGGAGGGAGAGAGAGATAGAGATAGAGAGAGAGAGAGATAGAGAGAGAGGGAGAGAGAGAGAGAGAGAGAGAGAGAGAGAGAGAGAGAGAGAGAGAGAGAGAGAGAGAGAGAGAGAGAGAGAGAGAGCGCCCCCGCCGCCGCCCACCCTGCGCGCTGTCTCTGTCGCACCTGCTGCGGGGCCGGGGCCGGGTGAGGCCGCCGAGGACGTGCTTCGCATGGCGACGAGCCCGCCTTTAATCGCTCGACTAGCAGAGGATGGCAGCGCGAGTTATGGTGGCGGGCGGGGGCCCCCGGGGGGGGGGGGGGTCGCAGTGAAAACACATAACAATAAGGACGCAGCCATCACTTATGGCTCTCGTTTGAGTCGAGTTTGGTGCGAAGCAGCGCTCGCGCCCGCGACAGTGCAAACTGTAGCAATAATTGCGGTCGCTCCTGTTTGACAGCGAGGCGATGCTCGCACAGTTCACGCGCGTTTGTAGAGACGAAAAGATGGGTTTTGGTCCTGACGGACCGCACCGCCGGGAATGGGTAGGGCTGGGATTTGGCGGGGCGGATCTGGGCGTGGCAAAAGTGGGACCAATAAGACCGGTAAAGGGGTGTAGCTGGAGCCTGCGATCAGAGTTTGGGAAGGGAGGGGGGGAGGGGTAGGGTGTGGGTACCGGACAAGAGGGGGGTACCCGGGACACACTTTCGGCCAGTGAAAGCCCCCGAAAACATACCCGGCCCGCCGGCTCCGGGCCCCAGGCCGACCGGAGCCGAGCGGAGGGGAGCCCGGAGGTAAAAAGGAAGGAGACGGAGACGGGGGGAGGCGGGGCGGGGCGGGGCGGGGCGGGCGGGCTCATTAACCACATACCTGACGGCGCGGCGGCCGGGTCCCCGAGGGGGACCGTGCATCTTGTTCGCGCGCGCCGCCCGTATCGCCGAACGCTTTGCGCGCCGCTTTATCGCCGGCAGGCCCGACTCCTCGCGCCGGAGGTGCTACCGCGATTAACGCCGCGAGTATCGCCGCTCGCCGCTCGCCGCTCGCCGCTCGCCGCCAGGCCAGCACAAGAAGAGGCCGCACTGTGAGCCGCGAGCGAGCGAGCGAGCGTTCTTTAGCGCGAGGATTAGCGAGCCGGGCCAGGAGGGGAACCTCGCGCGTGGGAAGCTGAAAGCTGCACGTGATTTGTGTATGACCCGCTGAGAAGGCGGCGGCGGCGCAGTGGCTCCCGGCACCCGCCCCCCGGCCCCCCAGCCCCCGCACCCCTGCCCCCCGCCCCCCGCCCGCCGCCCGCCGCGGACGACAGCTCAGCTCGCTCGCACCCAGGAAGGTTACCGCAGTTACAGCATCAGAATGTCACTTACCGGGGCAGGTCGGCTCGGCTGGCCGGGTAGGGTCGGCTGGCGCTGGCGGGCGGTGCATCAGGGCGCGGAAGTCTCTCTGCCCGGCCCGGGTCCGGCGGGTATGGTCCTCGTTCTTCTCCACGGAGGTCAGGTCAGGATGCTGACGACCGCACGCCGCTGGCCTGCAACAGGAGTGTCGGCAGGTTGAGAGGTTGCTGACGGCGCCGAACAACGACTGCGTCAGCAGCAGCAGGTTGAGCTAGGTCGGTCGTGTCGTGTGCTCACACAGTGAAAAATAGTCGCAGGATTACAGGAAATTTTTTCCACGAAGTGCGGTTGTAAACTTACAATTGCAAATCGTAAAATTACAAGCACTACATACGTATCGGCTGGAAATTCGCACACGAGCAAAAAAAGGTCCGTCGCCA